>JACWBX010001605.1:56564-74271 GCA_014622435.1 Polypedilum pembai
ATGACTGTTCTTAATCATCATTTGATTCCTCGCACTAAAGGTTTTACTGCCAGCTTGCCCGTCTTGAAGAAAAAGTGTGCAGCTATTATGGATGTGCAACTTGCTTTTCATGAAGATGATGTTGACAAGCCAACTGTTATAAATTTATTGAGAGGCAAAAAAATTACGGGGCATTTATATTTGAGGAGAGTACCGATGACAGATGTCCCTGATGATGAAGAACAGGCAGCAAAATGGCTTCAAGAGCTCTTTGTAAGAAAAGATAAACTGCAAACAAGTTTCCACAAGACTGGCGACTTCTTCAAAGATACCGATATTAAACCAATTGAACCAATAATATTCAAACCAAGATTAAGCAGTCTCCTAAATTGGGTTGGATGGATTGCAGTAAGTTACTAAATGTTTTCGAATTAAATCGGTTCTCATTTTATTTCATTTAAGGTTGCTTGCATTCCAATTTTGTATTTGCTATTCTCTATGATTGCTAGTGGACAAGTGTTTTATGCTCTCATTGGTATTTCCATTACTATAGCCTTTTACATGCTATTCAATTACGCAATCGGAACGACAAAAATAAGCAAGGGATCAGCATATGGAGGTAAAAATCAAAAACAACAAGATGAGAAGAAAGAACAATAGATTAAAGATTTTTTGTGTCAATTCAACATTTCTTATGTACTTGATTTTACACAACTTTATACAAATACTTGATGATGATTATTATTAAAAGTTAAATTGTAACTTTTATGCACAAACAAATATATATATATACCAAAATATTGTTGTTATTTTTTTTTCAATAAATTTTTCTTTTTTGCAAAATTAGAAAATTTTTTGATATTTTGACCGTTACAGAAAAATTTAAAAATTATAAGTTCGCACATTTTTGAAATTTTGAACACTTTTTCGTTAGCTTTCGCAGAGAAAAGTCATCAAAAGTGTTGTCTTAATAATTTTATTGAATTAGGCTTGCAAACGCACGTATTTATGTAATTTTTAAGTTATCAAAGTGTTGTATATTCGTTTTTAGCTATTCTATGTAAGAAAAGTTGTGAAAACTAGATAAAAGTAAAAATATTTCGGTTTTAATGAAATTTGGTTGAAAATAAAGCATGTCGTGTTATACGATAAGATTTAATAGTAGAAGCACAAATATTGTTAAACAGATTACTGTAAAAGGACCAAAATTGACGTAAGTAAAATATCTCATAATAACATCTTTGTATATAATTTCATATTTCATCATATCATGACATAAAAAATCATGTTCTAACTTGTTGCTTATAGTCTGACATAAGAGAGACACTCACAATACGCATTAACGATTGAGTAATATTTAATTCAAACTGCGAATCGGTTTAATATTAAGTTAATTTTTTTAACACTTTGACAACACTTTTAAGATGTACGATTTGAATTATAGTAGATACCTTATCATTGCATAAATCTGTCTTTTAGTTAATTTTAATTAACAAAAATTTTAAACCCTAACGAACTATCAGTTTGTCCTTAATATTAATAAGCTCCTGACATAATTCTGTGATGTTACATGTTTCTGTTATCATGACATGTATGATGTTATCAAATCTTAAATACATTTTAAAAATGTCATATTTCTATGACATCAAAAGAAATGCGCTATAAAGATTTCTAATGCAATGTCGAGTAATGTTATACTTTAATATGAAAAAAGTTGCCTCACTTTTCGCATCTCTCATCAAGAAATAATAGGAAAAAAGTTTTAGTTTCATAAATTAATTTTAAGATTTTTAGAGAATGCGATGAAAAGAAAAGTTTTCAAGGTATATTTAATTATATTGTACATCATCAAGTTATAATAGTATTAATTTCATTAAAATAATTCTCAACTTTTTGCTTTAATATTAAAATTAAAAAGTGAAAAAATGATCTCTCAGTGATTTGGCAAGAATTTTTCTCAACATTTTTTCAAAAATCCATTTTATTTTAATTACAACTATAAATTTTTTAAAAATATTTTTTTCAAATCTTCAAATGTGAAAAATGTAAGATGTGAGACAGTGAAAAATTGCACAATTCAATAAAGTTGAAGAAAAGTAAAAGATGAAAAAAAAAGTTGGTCTATTAAAATTTTTCTCGAAGTGAACACGGATCTATGTGAAATTAAAAAAAAATATAAAGAAGAAATTATTATTATAATTCATATCGTACAATTGTTAAGAGTTTTAAATTTTTGGAATAAGTGTATATTAGCAAATTAAAATCGAGAAATTTCTATGAGTCATACTATGCAAGAGAGGAGCAATATTTTTGTGTGTATAAAAAATGAAGCAACATTCCTTTTGCATGAACAATATTGCTTTTAAAAATAGATTCTTGTTGCCATTGTGTCTCTCTTGCCCGTTTAGTGAGTGAATATCCGGATTGTGAAATATGAAATGGCCATGAAATTGTTTAGATCGAAATTTGATAATGATAAAACGATTGTACAATTAAATTTCATAATATTTTCACAGTATGCCAATTCAGGCCCCACTTTGGACGGAATTTTTACTTTGTCCAATTTGTACAAAGGAGTTTGCCGAAAATAAGTTGCCAATCAGCTTGGGATGTGGCCATACAATATGCAAAAGTTGTCTAGGGACACTTCTTCGTACTCAATGTCCCTATGATCAGGTAAGCAAAGTGTTAATCAAGTCTTGCTAATAATTCAAAAGTCATTGTTGCGATCGTCATGAGCGTTAACTTTCACTTTCTAGTCTAATATAATATCCATTACTTGCCCACAAAAGAAATAGCTTTTCGCTTATATGTCTGCTTCATGTATTCATATAAATGTTATAACTAGTGTTAGCAAGCAAGAGAGAAAAAGAAAAAAAAAGTCGTCATAGACCAAGAGCACAACCACTTGTTTTTTTCTCTTTTTCTCTTTCTCGCTAAATCATTTTTATTCATTCATCAAATTACATGATATGACCTTTTTCAATGCTATTTTCTTAATAATCTCTTTTTATATTTCAGACAAATATAACTATCGACATTAACATTTTGCCAATCAACTATGCTCTGCTGCAATTGGTCAGCTCACCGCCAAATATTGAACGTGAAATCAATCCGCTAATTACAAAGAACTTGACACCTGACGAGTTGACATGCTACGAAACAGCCACACAATGTATCGAACGATTAGCTGTATTGTTAAAGCCAAATGGAAGTGTATCTGGTATTCTTTCGCGACCGATGCAACGTAAACTTGTCACTCTCATCAGCTGCCAATTATTTGATAATGAAGGTCGTACACGATCACTAAGAGCAGCTAGATCTTTGGGAGAACGAGTTGTGACTGAATTAATTTTGCAACATCAAAATCCTCAACAACTGAGTCAAAATCTTTGGGCTGCAGTTAGAGCACGAGGATGTCAGTTTTTGGGACCAGCAATGCAAGAAGAAGTTTTAAAATTAGTTCTGCTAGCACTAGAAGACGGAAACGATTTATCACGAAAGATTCTCGTACTATATGTCGTACAAAAATTAAAGACAACATTCCCTCAAGCATCCAAAACTTCAATTGGTCATGTTGTGCAATTACTATATCGAGCATCATGTTTCATTGTCTCAAAACGTGAAAGCGATTCATCTTTGATGACATTGAAGGAAGAATTTCGTACATATGAAGCTTTGCGACGTGAACATGATACACAAATAGTTCAAATAGCTACTGAAGCTGGTTTAAGAATTGCACCAGATCAATGGTCGGCACTATTATATGGCGATAATAATCACAAATCACATATGCAATCGATCATTGATAAACAGCAAAGTCCATCATCATTTGCAATGTCTGTAAATGAATTAGTTATGGCACTGCAACGAACTGGTGATCCAGCAAATCTCACCAGATTAAGAGCACACATGGACCATTTAGCTGCAATCGATCCATCAACTGATTCAAATGCTGTAGTTCCAACATGGCAAGAATGTTGCGATGCCCTTAAAGCTGTTAAATGTGTGGTGCTTGGACTTATTGATTTCGTTCAAAATCATGGCAACCGTAAAATACCAGATACTACACATCTCACCAATACATCACGTTACAAAGTGAGTTTCTGTCGAGAGTTTAAAACTCGTGGTCATTGTGCACGAGGTAACAATTGCAATTTTGCACATTCTGAGCAAGAATTGGAAAAATTTAGAACAAAATTTAAGAAAAATACGACACGAGTAGTAGATAGTACTACAACACACAATACCAATATTAATCCAATGCGAGACTTGACAAATTATGCTGTTTCAAACGGGAAGATTAACATAAATCATCACTCATCATATTCCAAGAGTGATGCAAATTCACAACGATTTAATAAACCAATGTCATATCGTAGTGAAAATTCATTGACACCAAATCATCACCATCATAATAATCATTTGAAACCGACCAATGTCTATTCAAATTCTTCATCGACATCGACTCCAAACTTATCTATGCAACTGAGTCCTAATTTACAACAAAAGGCTAATAATTCAAACGGCTCTCGTTTTGCGTTTAACGGCAATAATGGAAATGCCAATAATAATGGCTATCCAACATGTGGAGATCAAATAAAGAACAATATGCCACCATTTAATTCTGGAAAGAATATGCATTTCAATCGTCCTCCATTATCGGCTCCACCAGTTGCTCAACATTCATATAATAACAGTTATGCAAGATCACCTGATTTTAGTAAGAAACAACAGTTGTCTCCATATAATCAGTCAATGAATCATCAAAAACATCATCTTTCCCCTGTTGGAATGAATCAATTCCAAAATAACAGCAATAACAATAGTAATGGCAACTATAATAACTCATCTGGATATTACCCGATGTCGCCGTATTTTACATTTAATAATTCACGAAATAGTAGTGTGAGTGATGATTTTCATCCATCGTTTGGTGATCAAAAGTATGCTTCATGGAAGCAACAACAAAAGTCGCCAATAAATATGATGCCAAAAACTCCAACATCACAGCATATAAGTAAGTCTTCAAACACATCACCGAGTTTCCGATACAACAGTAATAATAATACTGATTTTTTACCAAATCAAGATTTTAAGCGAGGCATTAATAACATAAATCGTTTGCCAATGAATATTACATCTCCATCAATGATGTACCAGCAACAACAGCCGCAAATTCAAAATAATTTGCAAGGCAACGATGATATTGATGGATCTCTGTGGAAGTTTCAACAACAATCATCTCCAAGCTTAAAATCATCATCTTATGTATTATCATCTCCCGTTACTTCGACAATTTCAAACATGAGCAAAGATAAATTTATTCGCTCAGACTCGATTTTAACATCAAATACTGACGATTCATATGACAATTTGCCAAATCCAAATGGCCGTTACGGTGCAATTGGGATTAAAAACACAGAAACCGCTGAATGGAGCGGTTTACAGCAAACAATTGCAAACCGTTTTGAGAATAACTTTGAAATCGCATCGGATGATACATTTAAACAATCAAACACAATAAATTCTGTCAACTTGTCACCGTCAAGTAATAGCGGAAATAGCGATCAAAACACTCTCAATGGCAACTTCCTCAATATGCAAATCAGTGAAAACACAAGTGTGAGTTTGGGAGGAATTTTTTTAGACTTTCTGAGTGGTTCAAATAATGATTTCTTTAAATAGACTATATCATCATCTTCGTCATCAACTCAACATAGTCTCTGGTCAAATTCTCAACAATCCGAAGCAGCGAGAAGCAAATGGAACCAAGAATTTGACAATTTTGACAATGATCAAATTACGATGAGTCTTTTTGACATAATTAATGAATAGAGAGATGAAGAGGAAAGGCACAAAACTTCTTGTTAAAAAATTATTAATGTTCGCAAGATAAGTCTAAATGTTTTAATTTTTCTCATTTATACAATCAATAAGAAATTTTTTAAAGTGTATGAATATTTTATTGTAATGGAAAGAGTTGTATATCAAATTTTAATTTCTTTTAAAGAATGTTTGTGTTCGCAAAAAAAATCATTTTTTTTATTAAAGCATAATAATAATCATAAATTGTGATCCTAAAGATTGTTTTAGAGTTTATTAGAGAAAATGAAAAATATCAGGAAATTTTTTTATTAAGCTCTTTTGTTTTTAAGAACTCACAACTGATTCACATTTCTTTTTAACAAATTTAAAAAATAATAATTTAAGCTTCAATATGTGATTATGCACACTACCGATTGTTTTTGAAAAGCATGTTTAACTTATTGATTTTTTTAACCATAATATGGATCAGAAGAAGAGATGATAAAGCATGATGTTTGACAGAAAATAAACAATTCTATGTCTAACAGAATTACTAATATATTTATTACTTTTTACTGTCAGACAAATATGTAACAAAAAAAGCTTGCATGTAACAAAATGAAAAAAATAAAAAAGTACAGTTAACGTTGAATGTTCTATTTGAAGAGAGAAAAATTTAAACAAATATTAATAGTAATATTGATGATACTATAAGCATGCATAAAATGCCAATTAGCACAGTAAAGTTCTTGATTATAGGACTTTTAAATATATTTTTTCCACTAAACCATTGTTTTAATCTTCAAAACTGATGATGAAGCTGTTAAACGCATAGCAATTTACACGTACTGCATCTCGCATGCGTTTTTAAGTCAATCCTGTTTGTACGTGATTTATGTCTATGTGGGACAGTTTAATTTGAATTATATTAATTTAAAAGAAGATGGGAATATATATAAATTTTATTCAATCACCTTAGAAAAATGAAAAATAATTAGTAAAAGAAAACAGTTAACAGACATTATAAAGAAAAAAAAACACTACAATATAAGGCAGAGATGTCTTTCTTTCTATGAATAGAGAATAAGAAAGAAATGATGAGAGGAAAGTTAAAAAAAAAATTATATGATGTTGCTATACATTTTTCGAACAAATTTTTCATAATTAGTGCTTCATCGTTTTACGTACTTGTGAGAAAATTAAAAAATTATTTTTTTTGCATAATGAAAAATAATTTCTTTATTTCATAGAATCTTTTACTATAAAAGGTGCGACCATTATAAATATATTAATATTTAATTTGTAGACAAATACTTTTTTATCTATACAATTGTTCATTAAAATTGAATTCATTAATTTATTTAAATAGTGACAATGTGATGATTTTACATTTATTACTCACATACTTGTATTTTATTCAAAATGACTCATTAATTAAAATATATGCTGATTTTTGCCATTAACTTTCTTTAATTTATACATAAACATATAAATGAAATAAGTAAAACCCAATCACAATACTTTTTCAATCAATTCAATTGAATTTACTGAAATTTTACCTATTTCGACAACACATGAGAAATTTTTACATTTCTTATTCATATTATTGTGGTACCTGTGCTTTTCTGTCTTTGCAATATGCATACAAAAAATATAGATAAAGAAGAACGATGAAACACATATATTAAATAAAAATCACCATTTACTTGAGTTGAAAAAAGGAAGAAGCAACATTCTTTCATCTTTGATGCTCTCATGTTTTGTTTTTCAAATTGTGATGTGAAAAATTAGAAGTTAACATAAACCATTTTCCTCGTTGAAAGAGGAATTTTGAAAAAAAAAATAAAAGAATGAAATACAATTTGAATTTTGAATAATCAATGATTATATTTGCTATATATGCCAAGATGCATGTAATTTATATATATATTTCAAAAATATGGTCCTTTATTGTGCAAGAAAAAAATCTATATGATATGAGAAAAAAGAACTTATTTCAATTTTCTGCAGAGCAAAAACAAAGTGAATATAGTGAAGATTAAAAGTATGTTAACAATTTTTTAAAAGAAATGATAAAAATAATTCTTGGCTGTTGTAATGATAAAAAAATACATAAAAAAATATTTGAAATTATAGTGAAACTCCTAAGAGAAGAAAATTTCATCATTCATTTTCTTGGTCATCACTTTTAATTATCATCATTAACTTCCTGAGTGCACAAAAGAAAAATCAAATTGTTAATGCTTTTTGCAACAGATCTTTAATTATTATTACTATTATGTTCTTTTCTATATAGTATACTTACACACATCTACTATTTTCCAAAAAAAAAAGATGAATGGATTAAATAAACATAAAATTTAAAATGTTAATTCAAAAAAAATTAATAAAATTTAATCAGACATAACTAAACTAAAATACTAAATAAACTTAAATGTTAATGCTTGTGAGCTTTATTTGTTCATTAGATCTTTTTCTAATGATGACAATGAAGTTATACAAAAGCATTTTAAATAAAAAAAATATTAAAGCTTTTTGCTGTTTAACAAAAGAAAATTTAATATATATCCTAATTAAATGTCTTTAAAAGAAGCAATTTAAAAAATGCAGGCAACTAGAAAATTGGAAAAGTAGATTGTAGCTGAACGAGAGAGTGAGTAAGAATCGTAGAAAAAAGAATGCTCCTCTAATTTGTTTAATAGATTATTTCAATTCCTTTTTTTTATTTTGTATTCAACTACCTACCACCTCTAATTATCATTTTAAGTAGTAGTACACTAAAAACTATATAGTAAAATGAGAGAAAATATCATTAGCGAACCATCGATATATATTAGAGAAAGTATAGGAGTATTATTAGAACACTCTTCTATATGCAAAAAAAAGACCAACAATGACGAACGAGAATCATAATCATTTAGTGAAAGAATGAAACAAAAAAAATAATAACAAGTGTGTAGTAGAAGTTTGTAGTTTTCTCCCGAAACAATTTAAATTTACTACATAGGTAAATAATAGTTGCAATAAGACATCCTGTAAGAGTAAGTTGCAGGTTTTTTAAGGAAATTTTTTTAATAAAAGTGACTTCTTTATCTTAAAGAATATAAAAGTGTTTAATACGATCAAAACTTTGATCATAATTTTTAATTTATATGAAATACATTTTTGTTTTATCCGTTGTGGGATTTAAAGTTGAAACTAATTTAGAGCTAAAATAAATACGAGGCAATGAAATGGAATGAAAGTAAATGGCAATCGAATAATTGAAGAATGAAAAAGTAACAGAGAAAATGATGAATATGAATTATCTACATTATATTATTTAGCGATGTTTGTAATATGGAGATCGTAAAGATTTAAAAGTTTATATTAAACATTCTGTGGAAATTCAAAAATATATTTAAAATAAAAGAAATATCTGCTAAATAATTTGATTAGTTTTATTTATTTTAATAAAATTTTCAGCTTTATAATAATTGTTTAATAATGATTCAAGTAAGTAAAATCATCATCATATGAAAGATATACATTGCCTTTGAATTTGTTCCAAAAACGCAATACTAGTTTTTTTTGGCAATGGGAAAAATAAATGAGAGAAAGCAAGAAATTGGCTTGATTTATAAGAATAAGAACTGTGCAGAACGCGATATGTCTAAATGTTAAAAGCTTTTTTTGCAAGCACTTTATGAAGCGAATAAAAAAATTTTCCGAGTTAGCGAGACACTAAATTTCCATATAAAATGAATTTTAACTTGTTATCCCGTCTTATGTCGAATATTGTATGACAAGGAGCATCAGCGACAGAAAGAGGGGAGATAAAGTTGTGTTTTGGATGAAAAAAAAAAATTAAAATAAAGCGAGATGAAAAGAAAAATGTGAATCATCTATTAAAAGCTCTTCCTTCTCTTGCTTTTTATTCAAGCGTTATATCTCAATTTTATTACAGATTCATCATCAATGAAAGCTTTGCAAGCGTATTGAAAAATTTGCCTCTTACCATGAGCGAAAACGAACAACAATTGAAAAAGTTAATGTCGTCAGGAAATTGTAAATCATCACAAGTTTATTTCGTTCTAACTCTCTTTGCTCATTGTTTGTGTTTGTATCCTCAAAAGCATTGATTTATGATAAATATGTCTCGGTAAATCGTTTCAACTTCCTTCTCTAGACACACTTTCCTTTATAAACTTGTCTTTATTTTGAGACTTGATTGTTGAATGTTTCCGCTTCATGTTTTGCTTTCAACATTCAAAAAACATTCACGAATATTAGCAACTTATGCGAATTAATGCCATGCTTATACTTTAATATCATTCTTCTTCAAATCTTTTTCCTTTAGTCGAATAGCTTTAAGTTTTCAATAAAAGATGCACAAAAGAATCTTAATGATAAGACAGCAAAAAAAGTTTCTTAATCTTGTTTTTTCCATCCCTCTTTTATGCCTCATACTTTGTATATTTTTTTTTCTTAAATTTCAATTTCAACTTAAGGAAATAATTTCAGAATGAAAACATTTGGATGTAATTTAATTTCTCTCATTCCTCTCGCTCTTATTTCCTCGTGCTGTTCATTTTACCTGCTATAATAAAGAGCGTAAAGTTAATGTCATTACTTACCCAATTGTAAAGCGCGTATAACATCTATTTTCCCACTCGAGTTTTATATAATAGAACAAATCGACATTTATCAAGCAGTGAAAAATTGAAAATTATATAAGTTTATATTCTCTTGTGATATTTAATATGAATTTTTGGTGTAAGCATTGAATTTTATTATAATAAATTACTCAGTGCTGTACGTTGAAGCACAAAAACATTGAGTGTTGAGCACTGAAGTATCAAACTTTGAATGCTGTGTGTATATAAGCATTAAGCAACTGAGTGCCAAATATCAAGCAATAAAAATGTTTAATATTGAAATACTGAAAACTCAGTGCTGAGCACCAAAAAACTAAAACATTAAGTGCTGAGCACAAAATACTAAAAAATGAGTGATGAGCACTAAAACACTGAAAAATTAGTGTTGAGCATCGAATAACTATTCATTGAATGTATTAATAAAACATAAATTCTCACCATTCTCACAATTTATTCTAAAATTGAAACAAGTACATAAAAAAAATAATTCAGTTTTATAAAAAACTTCCATAATCATGTAATGCTACCATATATGCAGGTGTTGTCATTCTCACTTGTCAAACAATTAACACATTTGTTTGAAAACATAACAAAATGGAAAATTTTCCGCTTTTTTCAAATATGAATGAGTTTGCAAAAAAAAGAGAGTATGCTAAATGAATTACTCGTATGTGTTTCTGTGAACATGATTTCTATTTTTATTTTATTTGTCGAAAGCATATGGTTATAAATAACTCAAATCCCCCCTTTTTGATTAAATATTTACTGTGATGTTCAAAAATCGCTAAAAATACGAAAACTTTATGCTATGCATGTTTATGAAGCTTGAAATATTGACTCATTCAAAAGCTTTTAAAAAACACTTTATACACACTCTCAGAAGAGAAAACAAAAATATAAATTCACAACGATGACGATGAATTTTTCTCACTTGCTATACGCTGACTTTTTTCCTAGCTTTAGAGTGTTTATTTTTTCCAATTTATATTTTTTACAGTTCAAAAGTTTCGAAGTGAGGTCAAACCATCAATAAATCTTCCTATTCTGTCAGGATTTCAGTTTAGACGAAACAGTAGTCAAAAATAGAGTTAAAATAAAAAAGAGAAATGTTAAACGGTTTGAAGCAATTTAACTAAGTTAGGAAATTTATTTCATTTCTCTCGCAATAAAAAATCTATTTCGAAAAGTTAAATTGAATTTATTAAATTGACAGCATAACATGCATTTCGAATTATTGATTCATTTTCAACCCTTTCTATCTCAAGAGGTAATAAAGTTTTTTTACTTCAAATTGTTTTACTCGCTCTCTCGATGCTCACAAAAAAGAGATTTCATGTTTAATCCCTATCTTTCCTTTGGGGTAAAAAACTATCTGTTGAAATCTCATTTTACAACTTTCTCTCGCTTTTTTCATTATACCAGCTAAAAACATTCACGCGATGAGAAGAAAAGTGATAAAATACACACAAAAATGATTTCACAGCATTTGAAAATGAATAAAAGAATTTTTCGCTGAGTTGTGCACGAAAAAAAAGAATGACGGTGTATTTATAAAACAAAAGCAGCAACAGCAGTATCATTTCATAAATAATGATGTTTATTTTATAATTCGTATTTGTTGAAAGCTTGTTCCAATAAAGAAATGAAAATCCAATTTTTTTTTGTCTTTTTCCTTTTAGTTTAATTTTTCAATTTGGTTTTCTTATCGCGTGCACAATGATGCTCAACAAAACTCAATTCTCACTTCAATTTAGTAATAAAATTCAATAAGCTTTTTTTGCTCTTTCTCTTATATCCGTTCTCTTATGCATTTTCACTATTCTGTTACTAATTGGTTCACATTCCCCAAGTGCACTCTCGTTCTCAACAATTTCCTCAATTTCACATCTAAATTGTGCTAGAATTTCTATGTGACAATATTAAAAACTTGAATCGAGTGAAAATTTAATCTGAAAAGTGAGAGAGAGAGAAGGCGAAAACGAATAGAATCTTTTTTTCTCCATTATATGATTTTGTAAAGCACAAAAAAAGTAAGTGAAAGAGTTTTTCTTTTATTCAGTAACATAATGAAAAAAGGATATAAGAGAGTAAGTAAAATGAATTGAAATTGTTATAGATAAATTTAGTTTATATGATTAAAAATGTTATACAGATAACTTTAAAAGCATTTATGTGATTCTTTAAAAAAGATTTTTCTGCAAATTTCTGAAAAATTTAATTAATTTGTTGATTACAGTCAAGTTTCAGTCCGTTGTTCATATATAAATTTGCATATCGTCTTCCCTCGATTATAAGAGCCGGTTTTTATATTCGAATATAAGAGTAGTCCTTATATTCAAACAAAATTCATAAAAATTTTTTGGTGAATTGCAAAATTACTTTTTTTACCGTTATTTTTCCAAAAATTTTTAATTTTTCTTTTCAAAAATTCTTGTTTTTAACGTATTTTTCAAAAAAAAAAAAGCTTTTACCCAATTTTAGATCGGTAATAAGCTAAAAAATTTTGTAAACAAACTTTTTTGAAGAATTGTTACAGAATTGGAAATCTGTTTACAGACTTTTCTGCTACAAAATAGATTATGTAAAAATTTGCAACAATTCTGTATGCAAATATCTCTTTTCAACCCTGAAATTATTCATTTAAATAAATTAAAAACAATTTAAAATTAAAGGTCAATCATAGAAATTGTTTATGGTGATGCGACTGGAATAACAAAATACAAATAAATTTATTACGATTTGTGTTGATTCTGCATTTTATCGATTCAATTCTCGCTAAAGCTTGGACAAAGTGCGAATTCAGCAAATAACAATTCATCGATAACAATTGCCTCATCATCACCATTGCACACACTCACAAAAAAGTAAAACGAGAGAAAAAGTAACAAAAAAAGAAAATATTTCTCGCTAAAGATAATGAAAGAAAAAAGGCGGAAATGGAGAAAGGATCACAGAGGTATTGTATGATGTTTTCGAGGCCTAATTTTTTGTGCGTACTTTCATTTGATGAGGTATGAGAGTTTAATTTTTTCTTTCTTCTTTTGTTTTGTTTCTATAGCAGACTTTCATGATCAGAATTTAATTATCCGTGCTCTATTATCTTCTTTTTTTGCTCTTTCTCTCTCCCTATACCATGCATATTCTCATACAGATGACTCTTGAACAATCCACTTTTTCTTATGGTGAATAACGAGAAAAAAGTTTGTTTATGAATAGCAACTCACTGCGTTGCTTGCTGAGTTTTTTCTGAAGAATTCTGCTCTATTAAAATCCTTTTAATTAAATGTGTAAGAAGAGAAGAAAGAAATGAAAGTTTTGTCTTGAACAAATTGTATCTTGAGAGTTCATGGTAAATTATGGAACAATAACATTATTACTGTTACTATCCTGATTATCAAGCGCAAAAAAGGGACATTGTTAAAAGCATGGTGAGAGCATCATATCTAAGAAATGTCACACCCTTTTTATGAATTACTTTTTCTTATTAACGATGCTATCTGAAGGCGTACACAATGACCCTCGTAGCCTTTCAATAACAGCAAAAGAAGAAAAATCAGAACTTAATATTAATTATCAGTTATAATAGAACGCAATTTAATTTGATTTCAGATAGAGTCCAAAATCATTTTACAAATAATTAAAAATCAACTAAATTTAAAAATAAAACACTAACCGATTAAAATTTAATTAAATGCAACTAAATTTTCAACAGTTTCGTATTTCTCTGATTTTAGCTTAAAGTTTTTATTTCAATAATTTTATTCAAGTTTTGAATCAAGTTAAGAAAATTTTCCGTAATTTAATTTTAAATAAAGAATTTCTGTCATGCACATTTAAAAATCAGACAAAGTGTCTTTCCTGTCTCTATTCAATAAAATTTGTGCTAAAACAACTTAAAGATAGAAAAATAAATTGTTAGTTTTTAAAGCTTCCTATTTAGTAAAGGAAAGCTATCTCTATGACTGTTACTTACTAATATTATTATCGTTTTAGTCTCTTCTTAGCAGAAAAAAGGTGAAATTTTATGAAAACACAAAACACATTTAAATTCATTGCCGTAGCAGAAAAATAATTTTGTTTTCATGGCAATCCTCACTAATCTCTTCACGATTATTTCTTTTTCTACTACTCTTTCATAATGAAGAAAAACAAATTTAGTTTAGTGAAGGAAAAGAAGGTATAAACTCATTTCGTCAGCAAATTATGGCTAGATTCGCTCATTTTAAGCAATTCAAATGAGCGTTTCATAAAATGACAAGTTAGAAAGACGAAAAAGAAGTAAAGTTTCACAGGGTTGGAAATCAGACAGAAACAGAAAAATTCTATTCAAAGAAAATTTTGTAACAGAATAGATTCTGTTTTTTCCAACTCTGAAGACTCATACTTAATTTAAATTAGAAAAAATTATCGTTAAACAAATGTGTCTTCTGTTCATTAAAATAAAAGTTTCTTTTTATTAAGGTTGAAACGTCAACCTTTTATCAATTATTAGTTCAATGCTGCATCAATAATTAAACTGCACTTGAAGTCATAAAGAATGTTTTTAATTTTATATTGATAGAAATTTTATTTGTGGAAAAACTATTAAAAAAAAATTCTTTGATTTTTATCTTAAAGTATACAATAAAAATTAACTAAAGTACATCTAATATTACTACCTAATTCTAATACTATTGTCTTTCTTTGAAAATTTAAAAAATTTTAAATGCTATGCAGTTTGTGAGTTTACATTAGTGATGTCAATATTCTCTGTCTTTGGATTGTCAGTAATAAGGCGACTACGTAAGGAGTAAAGAAGAATCATAGGAATGCACATAAAGATTGTAATCCATGAAAAAGTGATTCCCATTCCGAATTCAGTATAAGAAGCAACAATAATGATTGGACCAATAATTCGACTCATTGATCCAGCTGCTAACATTATTCCCATCCTATAAAAATATTTAGAATTTTACTATCATTGACAAGGAAATCACTATATTTTCTTACCATGTGCCTTGTGGTCTTGCTCCAAGAATTTTCGAGAAAAGTGTTTGAATTAAAGTCACACCGACAGGATAACTATGTGTGTGTATAATGATATTTTTTGATAAGAGAGAAAATTTAATTTTTTTATATCACTTACCCTATGACACCAAAAAAGTATCCAATAACAAATTCAGGTATACCAAGGGCATGAGCTGTAGTAGCACACCACGGTTGAGTTTTTACAGGACAACCTTTATAAATTTAATAATAAAAATACAAAATTTAAATTTAACGTATTTTTAGAATTTAAAAATTTTGAGCAACCTAAAATTAAATTTTGAATTTGAAATATTCGTTATCTAATTAAGATTATTCCGCAAAAACACAACATGCATTTATAATTTGTGATTTAATTCATAATAAAACTATAAATAGTCTTGATAGCAATCAATAAACTAACCCAATATTTCTGTTGCATTGTCAGCATTTAGCAAATATGTTGCATCCATACTTTCATCAGCAATTGGTGGTGGATCACCACGATATGGAATGTAAAGAAGTTTTCCAAGTACCGCTATGAACATTCCGCCCCATATAAGTATATCAATTTCTTTCAATTTCTTTGATAGACGAGGCAGCAGACAAAAGATTACACATGATACAAAAGCACCAATACCAACAAGTATTCCATTCCACTTAAGTGTTTCTTTTCGAGAAAATCCAAATTGATCCATTGTCAAGGGAGTTCCGAGACTCTCGAGAAGAACAAGATTAAATGCTACGATAAAGTAGGAGAAGATCAATGCACAAGTCACTAAGTAATCAATTTTTACAGTCTTCCAAGTATCTTTGGCTGATTCTTTTCCTTGCAATGCCATTTGTTCTCGCACAGCTATATTGTGATCAACAAAAATGTGAGGGAGAAAAAAGAAAATGTTTACAGCACCAAGTATTGCGCTAACTAAGCCGGGGACAGTGTACATGCTGATATGATAACCAGAAGATAAAACAAATCCATCACCAATAGCAGTAAAACCTGCTTGCAATAATGGACCAGCAATAAAGCCGCTAACTTGTGCTAGCGATGCCATTGACAAAACGTGAGTTCTCTCTTCGACCTTTGTTGCTGCTGATATATAGCCTGATAATTGAAAGAAAAAATAATATTTGTCACATGTGCATAATAAATTGAATCAAAATTTTTGATTAATAACCTCTGCCTACAGCTATATTTGCCGAAGCAACACCAGTAAAAAATCGAATCACGAGCATCCAATATTTGACCCCATAGTCAGTAAACATATCAAGTGATGAGTAGAGAGCGTTTGAAATGATGAATATAATTAGTGAAGTTATGATGGGCCATCGAATTGATTTTGATTTATTTTGCCAAATCCCAATTAGAGGCGAAAATATGAATTGACCAAGAGGATTAGCAGCTATTATCAACGAATAAAATTCTTTTGTTGTTCCCGGATCAAGCTAATCGTGTAGACGATGATTCATAATAAAAGTGAAAGAAATAAAAATATATTTTATTAGATTATAAGAGAGACGTATGAATCAGACATAAATGAGGCGATAATATGATAAATTATGATCTAAACTGTCTACTGACTTTCTTCGAATAAAATAGCTGAGCATTGTATTAAAGAGTTTCTATACGTAACAAGTAATTATTCGAAATTTCATACAAAAGTAGACTGTTTAATAGTAAAACGCAAATATGACTTTCTTTTAAAACAAAAGAACTGAATTTTGTATTTTAAGAAAAATTCTTATAGTAAATAAGTTACTACTAAATAAATTTTAAATATATACAAAGGTTTATAAATGAGTTTCTCCTGAAATTTTTCAGATTTTTGCATGCAAGTATTTTAATTTTATTTTTATAGGATGCACAAAGATTTGAAAATTATTTTTCTTGTCAGATGAGTAGAAAAAAGGCACTTTAATCAGAGTTGTTAAACTACTCATCCGTAGACAGTAGCTAAAAGCTAACTCTCAAAAAATAAATCTATACTTTAACATGTCTAATAAAAAGAGGATTCGAATCTACTTTTCCTGATTGCTGGTAGAATTGCGCTTATCATTAAGCTATCAGTCGGGCAGAATTACAACTTAGACTCTTTATGTATTTAAGTTATTGTTGCTGACAAGATTTACTTCGTGATTATTTCTTCAATTTCAAATTTTAGGTAAATTTTACTTATTTTATTATTAATAATTTAAGAAGAATCAAGTTAACTTGTTATTGTGCACTTTTATTATTCAATTAAATTTAATTCAATGAAAAATTTGAAACTCAAAAGTAT
>JACWBX010001607.1:0-17615 GCA_014622435.1 Polypedilum pembai
GAATTACAATTGATGGAATATTCGGATGAATCGAAAACTATAATGTTGAAGTTTTTATCTACGAGTTCTCTTCAACTCATCATTTTTCTCCCAATAGATCGAGTTCAAGAGCTTTAATTTAAAATTTGTATTCTCTAATAACATACTGATTAATAAAATATACTTATAGCATGAACTAATTCTTATATTTTGTAATCGGTAATGTCACTGATCTGGGCGACAAAAATGCGCTAAAGTCAACTGATCCGGGCAAGTGACTTTCATCAATTTTTCGTTTAGTATTTATTTAGATGAATACAAATAATTTTGAAAAATAAAAAAAGACTTCGAATTTGTTCGCAATGATCTGCTTGGTTCCCTGGAAATACAAGGACTTGAAATAAACTAAATATTTTTTAAATATAACTTAAAATTTTTCTAGTCGAATTAACCAAAATAAACCTCTATAGAGATAATTTATCATGTTTATTTATTACTAATAACTACTAAATAAATTAGCTTAGTGGTTTCACTCAAAATTTTGACCGTTGGATTTTTCAAATTTAAATGAGATTTCACAGTTCTTTTTAAAAAGCTTTGTATTTTCAAAAAAATAAAATTTGAAATAAAAAAATTCAATTTTTTGGCTCAAACGATGTGTGATAACGCCTGTATTAGCTTTAATATTAACTCTTTTATATCGAGGAACATTAATTATTAGCTAAATGTTTTTATTTAAGTTTCTTGTTAACAAACATTTCGAATAATCATAGTTGTAAGCCCATAACGGTTGTGTGAAACTATTAAGTAAATCAGAAAAAGTGAACTAAAAATTCTTTGACATTTTATAAAATGTACATTTTCGAAAAAGTTCATTAAACTCAATAATAAATTTAACAACAAATTTCTCCGTAATTTAGCTTAAGTTATAAATAAAAGTTCTTCAACTTTTTCTTTGTAATTGCTTTATGCTATGATTATTTATCTAAATAAAAATTTCAATCAAAAAATTCTTTGAAATTCTTAAAATAATTTTCATTTTTCGAAATTTAAAATTTTAAATTCCAAAAATCACTTTTGATTTTATTTTCACAACCTTATTCATGCATGAAATGACTTTTTATTGTTTTTATCATTTCAACAAAAATTCTCCTTCGAGCTTTTTGTTTTTTTTGGTGCTGTTGCTGCTGTGACCTCCTACGCTAAATTGAACACCAGAATAAGAAAATAACTTTTTTCCCACTCTCGCCCACAAACACTCTCGGTGAGTTGCTCTTACAACAGAATAAATAAAGAAAACGTTGAGGGTGTGATGTTGACATGAATTGACATTCCTTTCCATTACATGCGAAACATTTAACTTTAAGGAAAATTAAATTCTCAGAAATGCAAGCCATATGGAATGAAAAAGTTGACCATAAAATTACAGTTTACTCACCTCAATTGCTTCCTCAAAAAAATATACATTAAATACAGCGATCTCAATCATCTTCTTTTTTCCCATCTCAATTTAAAATTGAAAAGCGATAGAAAAAAAATAGAAACATAAATCTATTCAAAAAGAAATTTCTTTTCATTTCATTTCATTGAAATACGATCCACACACATTAAAATGATAAATTTTTACATTTCTTTCATGTTTTTTGAATTTTTTTCCCTCAAAAAAATGTTGAATGAACTCAACAGAGAGAGAGAGAGAAAAAGAAAGAACCGCATGAGAATTTAAATATCATAAGAAAAAGTGAGAAAGGCACAAAAATGAAGTTAAAAGGGCAAACGAGAGCAAGAAACTCTTCTAAAAAAAAGCTTCCTTCTTCTTTTTTATTGGTAAGCTTCTTTTTACCGAGTGAAATTGAAAATCCTTTTAATAAAGAAACAAAAGAAAAAAAGTTTTTATTTCTCTTCAAATGATTTTTGTTTGCTGCTATTTTTTTCCTTCCTTCATTCAACTGATGAAAGAGTTGCAGGATTCATGAATTGATATTGTGAATTAGATCCTTTGTAATGAATGAAAATTTTCTTTTTTCTTCTTTTCAATATCAAAAGTTGTTAGCTTGTAAGTTAACTTTTTTTATGATAGGATTGAATTGCAATTTTTATTACTTCGTGAACTTCAAGTATCAATGCTATGAAAAGGATGAAGTATGAAATGTTATAGAAACAAGGTTTGACTACTATTTGAAAATTTTTAAATTATACTTTTGCCAAATTTTGATTCGTTGTCATGAATTAATAGATATAAAGAATTTTAAATTCAGTAATTGTCAAATCGAATCTCGCATAAGAGTAAATTTTAAAATTTCTTTTTTAGTAATTTTAAATATTATAGTTAGGAAATCAAATACGAGTTAAATTTTTGGTAAATTAATACTACTTAAGTACTATTTTACCAAGAATGATTTTTATCAAATTGTGATTCACTTAATAATACTTAAGTGGACAAATTTTTGAATCTAAATCAGATATTGTGAAACCTAATCTCAAAGTAAAATCTTTAACGAAAAGTAGCTTTTAGCAACTTTCTACAGTAGATTTTGGGTATTGGCTATGAACCAATTGTTTAACAATTCTGAATCTTAATATGTAGTGTACTAAAAGTTCTCAAACTACATTTGTAAAATCTAAACTCTATCCTTCTATTATGAAAACTTTTCTGTAATTTTAGTTATGAAATTAAAAAATGAATAATTCTACATAATTACAAATCATATATATTGAGATCTTTGTCAAATTAAATTTCATCTCTTAAAATTTCAATCTACAAATTTTATTTTCGATTCAGAAGGTACGAAATCGAATCTCGTCAAAGAAAATTTTCACAATATACTTTACCTCATTTTATTAATTATATTTTTGGTCATTTTAGTGATGAAATCAAATACAAAATTAATTTTAAAGATTTTTGTACTAAAGCTTTATTCAAATTAAAATTTTGTCTAGTTTAATTTAATATTCATTTTTATATTAGATAAAATATTACGAAATATTATGAAATCAAATCTTGTCAAACATAAAAAAAAAATTATAAAATATATTTTCAATAACATTTATTTTTTTAGTAATTTTTTTGGTTATGAAACCAAATGCTAGAAGCAGAACTCAAGCCGTTTTGTATTTTAGTAGCGTCTGACTACAATTCAAATAATTTTTAATAAACTAAAATTTAGTTAGTTGAAAAACAATTTCGAACTCTGACAGGAAAAAAGTTTACAATCCTTGTAAGAGATGAAAGCTCAATTATCTCTAGCATACAACATTGCAATAATATTTTTTACTGAATTTCAGTTTTTCCAAAGTTGGAATTGCAGAAGTATATATATGTTCATGATTAAAAATGCATGTCATGTATAAATAACAATATGATTAATTTTCAACCATACACAATTTTGAGTGAAACATGAGCGATAATTTTTCATTCATTATGGGATTTGTTCATGAAGGATATTTTTCGTGATTTGCGGCCGGAATGTATTTATTTTTTTTTATTAAAAAATTGAATAAATCTGATGAAGGACATTTCCTTGCGTGTGGCAAAATAAATTATGAAAATTTTACATTTGAGTATGCTTAGAGTGGCGAAGGTTTAAATAGCTGGCTTATTAAAGGTGCTAGATGTTCTACAAAAGACTCAATAGGGAAATAGTTTATTCAGCTGATAAAATAAGTGAGACTTGTTAAAATAAAACTTGTTGTTGACGTTAGAGCCTTCAAAACGGCAAATGACACGTGCAAAGTATGACAGGGAGAAATTCATAATAATAATGAAGAAATGTTTTTTTGAGAGATGAGATCTTCTTGAAAGTCAAATAAAATGATTGTGTGGCGCGTGGAGTGAATAAAAAATACAAAAATATGTTCAAATATAAGTAAGTATAACGTCATCATGGAGTGAAGTCAAATAATATACATATATCGAATGTCTCATCTCGCTCAGTAACAAAAACACACACCGAGTGACACCCACAATCACTCATTTCAGTATTATTATTATTATTATGACGATGAGGCCGTTAACGAAAGAAAAATAAAAAAAAGAATGAAACAAAACTAGATCAGATAACAACAACAATCGTGTTACACGAAAAAAAAGTATTTTTTAAGTTCATTTTACTGCACAAGCAAGCAAGCAAGCAAGCAAACGAGAGTGAGTGTAGAAAAATATAATGTGAATACATCGACATTAATTTATAGATTTCTTCTGTTCGTCTTCTTTTCTTGCTTCTTCAATGGAACGACTCTAAAATCATTTCTATGTGTGTTGACTCACTCAAAACTTGACTGTATGTAATAAAATGATGCCTCTCTCGACTTCATTCGAGACCAACTTCCGGTATTTGACTTTTTTTGTGAATGAAAATTTTTTCTCAATCATAGGCATGTTTTTTTTTGTTGCTCATAAATTAAATTTTAAATTTGTTTTGGAAAATTGCATAGATGGAAAAAGAAAACGCGCAATAAATAAAATTTTTTCCAAATTACAAGAAAGAATTCACAGAGATGAACAGAGAGAAACATGTCGAGAGGGAAAAAAAATCAAAACAAAACGTAAAACTCTATAACACACAACAAACACATGCAAAAGATTGATACTTCATTGACCTGACTTGTAGACAAGCGCGCTCTCTGACTAACACATTTAAATGGCTAGCCATCTTCTTCGAATGTTTTTTCAGTCGAATGCTGCCAGACGGATAAAGCAATGAGCATTAAACAAATACTAGGAAGAAAAATCACATAATTGCAAGAGAGAGGTGTTATAGCATACAACATTGAATTAATAACAATTGCGCAGACTCCAATTTCTTTCTTTGTCCTCGATATAAATAAAATTTCGTTCGAATTTCTCTCTCAATGTGCCTTAATAATTTAATAATGAAGAAAACGTACTCACTATCGTGCTTGATAGCATTTTTTTGTTTCGTTGAAATTGCATTCATATCCATCATCGTATGCAAGCGTAAAAATAGGCCACAATCATCTTTATCGTATTTTGTATGCTCCAATATTTCCCTCATACCCTCATTGCAGAATCTACGTTGTACTTTTTTACGGGTTCAATCTCATTGTAGACACAACAATCTCCTTTGTTCAAAAGGAAAAGAAGTTTTCCCTCGCAATTTTCCATCCTTGATGTCCTCGCCCTTTGGCGCAGTGTATAGTTGCGCCAAAAATAATGACAAAAACTCCAAAATGTGAAGTTTTCTTCTCGATAAAAAGAATTTTTCTTCTCTTCTCATGACTTCTCAGTCAAAATAAATAATAAAATTTATGCGACTGTATTTGTGATTGTTTGTCAACGTCATACATAGTTTTTACATCATCACCATACTTGCTTATTTTGACGATGAGAAACATAGAGCTGATAATGAAATTCTGTGGAAATTCTAAAATAATTTTATCACAAAATTGTTCAATAAAAATTTTATATTGGGTTTTTTTATTTTATGGTTTAATGATAATGAAATTGTTGTTATTGAATGTAGATTAAGATTAATTAAAGTAGACAAAAAATGTAGATTTTAAATCTACATTAAAAATAAATTTTAATTCTTATTAAATTCATTTATGATTTCATAACAAGTGAACTTTTGAAAGTCAAAAACACTTCATCAGAATTGATTTAATTAAAATTTTCAAAGAAATGCAAAAAGATTTTTTGTTTACAAAATTTGATCTACAGCGAAGTTCTACAAATTTTGTTTATTTCATAAACAAAGTAAACATTTAATTGTTATGGAAAAAGATTTTTATTATTAAATCATATAAAAATAGAAAGAAGTAAAAGAAGAAAACAAAATAATTGAGATATCTCGAATGAAATAATAAGAATTAAGCGCCTTGTTGAGATATAAATTTGTTGTTTACTTTATTTATATTTATATTTCTGCACAAAAGGCAATATAATAACAAAATCAGCGGGTAATAATAGTCAATGTACAATAATAATAATTGGGTGTATATGCGCGACACAGAGAGCAGTATGACGTGATGAAACAATTGTATATGCGTATTTTCCCATATTTAGTTTGTTATCATTTCATATCCATATTTGTGTTTTACAAATTATTACTTGGTCCGGGTTGAAAAGAAAAAATAATTTTCACGTATTTCAAGCATTGATGAAACAACTACATACTATTACTCTCTCTTGCCCAAATGTTTATTTTTGTTATTATGCTATATGCCACGAAATATTTTTTTTCCATTTGTGAAATAATAAAAAATAAAAAAATTTCTTACTCTTGCTTGCTTGCTCTCTTTAGTGTTGGTAAAAACATTCACAAATACATTTATATTCATTGTTGAAAATTGAAAATATGCAGACATGTAACTACACACGGAAAGAGTAAGAGAGAGTGAAAAATACAATCGTGTCTGCGCTTTTTCTATCTCACTCTAACTTTCGTACATCACACAACGCCTTTATAGTATTTTTACGCTAACACTCTCTACAACAACAGTCGAGTTGTGTGAGCACATTGCTACAACTTCACAAACACACGTTCGCATTATTTCGAGCTCTCTCTCACTCTCTCCTATGCTGTCGAATATGTTCTCTCCTTTACTTTGCGTTCAGCGCTTGAACACGAAACACCGTAGACGATTTTCGTTGCGTGAAATATTTCTTAATATATACATATTTCTTTTCCGCGAGACTAAAAGAGTGAAGAGAAGAGAAAAAAAAGATAAATTTATACACACATATATTTTGTGAACAAAAAAAAATTATATAAAATAAAAAGAAATCAAAACAAGAGAGAAGAAATAAAAAAATTATTTTTCGGTGAATGAAAGTGGAAAATTAAAGTTGAAGAAAAAAGAAATCAAAAAGGCGCGAGATAAAAAAAAAGAAAGAAAGAATTTTCGCGTTGTTAGACAAGAAAGAAGAATTTTTTTTCTATAAAACTGTCGAAGAAATTTATTGCGCGTTTTTTCTTTGCTCGAGAAAAAGTTTTTTGCACGAGAAATTATCGCGCGCTAGAATTGAAAACATAGAAAGAGAAAAAGGATTGCTTTTCTCGCACCCTCAACTTGTGTTTGTGTCAGATATATTCACCACGAGGGACAATCGACCGAAATAAAAACAAAAACAAAATAAAAAGTGCTTGCTGGAATTTTTCGTGCGCATTGTAAAAAAAAGAAATTTAATTGCGTAATTATAATTATTTTAGTGCAATTTAATTATTATTGAAAAAAAGAGGCCAAAAGTGATAAGAATAAGAAGAAGTCAGCATTCAAAAGAAAGTGAAAGAAGAAAAATAAATATATAATAAGTGCGTACACGATTTTTATACATTTGTGTGTGGGAAAAAGATTTTTTTTTTTGCACACACAGTGAATGCATGTAAAAGGCCATTTGTTTGTGTATGAATAAATCAAATTCAAAGTGATTCCGCCTATTCAAATTTCGTGTGGTATTTCGTTAACAAAAAATTCAATCGTAAGATTTTTTTTTCTTTCTCTAATATAATTTTTCGCTCATCTCGAATGTGTTTTTGAATTTCATAAAATTAATTAACTTATTGCATTATGAATTTAAGAAAAAAATTACTGCGTAGTTTTTCCATTAAAGTATAAAAAGTTTTTAGGAAAAAATATTTTTACGACGTATCGCAATAACAATAAAAATAATTTTGTGTTTCTCTGATATTATTTCCATCTCACTCGCCAGCCAGTCAATTGTACAGACATACTAGCAAGAGGAGGGAAATTTGTGTTTTTAGTTCAAGTTCAAACTGTATTTTTCTCAATTGTTGTGTTTTCTTGCGTGTTATTTTTTTAATTGATTTTTATTGTTTGGTAATTTTTTCTCTCTTGCTCGATCACTCGCTTACTTGTAAAATAAACGATCACGTAAAAAGTTATTGTAGCTTTATAGTTAAGTGTCATTTCCTTTGTAATCAAATCTTATTGAGAAGTGAAAATTCAAAATTTCTTGTTAAAAAATTCTCAAATTAATTCAAAAGAATTGGTAGTTTCATTCAAAATTTTAACCGTTGAAAATAAAATTTCAAACGTGCTTTCACTCTTCTTTTCGAACAGAATTTTGAATTTTCGAAAATAATTTTTGAAACTAAACAAAACAATGCAAGTTTTAAGCTAAAAGTATATGAAATCAACCCATTTTAGAGCACTTTAGCGCACATTAGATCGAAGTTCTAACGTTCGACCCTTTAGAAAAAGTCTACAACAAATTTATATGAAAACTCTACAATTAATTTTTATTAAAAGAAATCTACAACAAAACTTTATAAAAAATTGTAGGTTTTGTAAAAAATTTAGTAAAAGTTGTAAAAATTTTACAAGCATACTTTTTACTAAAGTTCGATAATACGCAAATAAAAAGAAGAAATGTGTGCATAATTCTTCTTTTTCTTCATTTTTCACGTCTAAAAAGAATAAAGAGTGTGCGGTATTGCTATGCATACTGTCAAATCATAGGTTTTACCAAGAAATTTTCTCGCACCTGGTCTCATAACTAAAATGACAAAAAACCAAATAGATAGTTTTAGCATTATTAAACAATTTTAACAAGTTTTGATTTTACAACATCTAGATTCAAAATCCTTTTCTTCTATCAAAAGCTTAATCAAATCTTAACAAAATGACTATATAAATTGTTTCATAACACAAAAAGCAAAAATTTCCAAACTCGTACAGCAGCAAAAAAAACACACCAAAATTCTTCAAGTGAATGATTTGAAGGTGAAAGGAGAAAAAGGATATTTATAAATTTATCGAAATTTCTTTACTGCTCTCTTTTCAGCCTACGGTATTTTCTAACAAGCAAAACGAAGGAAGAAGAGGCAGTAAAAAATGTTTTTTTTTTTCTCTTGGCGCCCCCAAACAGAATTCTTCTTCTCTCCAACAGCCTACATAATTTTTCATTATATTGCATTGAGAAAAAATACCAAAAAACCTAGTTTTTTCCTCTTTTTCTTTCTCTGACTGTATGTCGAGAGGCATAAGAAGAGAAAAATCTGCAAAACGAGCCCGTTGCTAAAAAAAATAATTAATACTTCAATTATGTTCGTACACACAGGCGAAATCTATATTTAACATGACATAATCGGTATATATATAAAAACCGTTTAAAAAACCGCGACTATAAACACATACGCATGTAGATGAGAAAAAGTGTGTATTTTCGCGAATTTTTTTATTTTATTTCTACTTCCATGAAGACAAAAAAATGAGTATTAAGGTCAAATAGTTTTCATACACACAGTGGAGGTTTTCCTTCTATGTGAGAGTTAGAGAGCGCGAGACTTTGACACTGTGTTGAACAGAAAAAATATTTTTTCATATCTTTCTCTCTCTCTCTCTTTTACTCAATTTTTTTTTGTTTTCGGCAAAAAAAAAAGAAGAAAGAAATTTTTTTGCAACAAAGTTTCGCTTCAAATTGCTTTCAATGTTATAATTTGTCAGATAGCGATTTTTTTTTCTTCTCTCTTCACATTTCTTTCTTCAAAAAATAAAATAAAAGATTTTCCTTTCATAAAAAAAATATTTCTTTTCATTTCTCGCCGTTGTACTCAACGCAGAAAAGAAATATGCCGAAAATTGCTTTGCAATAGGAGGCAATGATGGGGAAGAAGAAGAAGAAGGGAGAGAAAGTTTTTTTTTTTGAGCTATATAGCGATGGGTGGGAACTCCTTTTCAGTTTTTTTAAGAAGTCTCATTTTTTTTTTGTTAGATAACTGTTGTATTATGAAAAAATTTAACTCACACCTCAACAAGAAGAAAAAGAAGATTTAAAAAGTCCGCAAAAAGTGTATTCAATTGTAACTGAACTTTTTCATTTCTTGTTATTATTTTCTTCATTGCACAATCAAAAATATAAACCTTTATTCTTTCTGTTTATGTTTACACTTTGTCCTTTATAATTTTATAACAGTTAGAATCAATTAAATATTAATTAAGAAAAATGAGAAACTTTATTTGCTTATATTAGTGCGCATTTGAAAAATTTCTTTAAATTCTCTTTTCATTTGCAATTTTATTGCTTGCTTTGATTTTAATTTTTCTTTTATAAGTAGATAAAATAGTCTTGTACAAGAAATACTTCGTAATTAATCGATTTTTGATGATTCTTTCTTTATTAGAGAAATTATTTGTTTGTGTTAGTGCGTATTTCTAAATTTCTATCAAAAACTTTTTTTTAATCATTGATATTACTTGCTTTTCTTTCATTCTATCATAACTAATTAGGTACAATAGTTCTGTACATTCTTAATTAAGCGATTTTTAAAAGATTTCAATTTTACAAGAATTTTTGTTTGTTTTGATTTGTAAAATTTGAAAATTTAACGGTTAAATTAGGGCTCGTTGCAGAGTTATTTTTAAACCTAAAAATAAAACAAGCGTAAACGTTTTAAAATTACATAAAGTCTCTTAAGGCCAATTGACGTCAATTTAAATTTCTTAGTAGAAACAAATTTCATATTTTCCCTAAGGTAATTTCCTAGAAATTTCTTCATTGCAAATTCAATCAAATGCGTCGCATTTCAGTAAAAAAGAAAGAAAAAATATTTTATCCATTATCACTCTACCACCTAACTAGGATTTGTGTTGTAAGACTAAAGCAACAGAGAAAGCGGAAGAGAGAGAAAAAACCTAAAAAACTTTTCACTTCCCCTTCACGAAAAAAAAGCCTTTTTTCTTCTTCTCAAAGTTTCAAACCGAAATAAAAACAAGCAAAAAGAAAGAACTTGTGTGCGAGGAAAAACAGATTGCGAAAATACACTAACATACATATTTATAAATATATAACAGAGAACATAAAAGAGCAGAAAGAAAAAGTTGAAAAACATTACCATAAAGCATTTGCCTTACCTGAAATTGAGTGAGGCGGGTTGTTGTAGCAGCAGCGTAGTCTAAATGATGATGCCTTAACTTGCGCCTCTCAGAAACAGGCACCTCCAACCAGACAATAACAATAATAACGATGACGATGTTGATGGTGATGGGGGCAAAAAAACATACACTGTATATGGTGTATAGCAAGGAACATGTGTGTTTGCATAATATTTTTCTTACTTATAGTAGTTCATCTGGCAGTCTCCTCTTACATATACACTTAATCAATTTCTTAGTAAATCAGAATTAATTTTTTTTCTCTTTATTTTGACTCAATCGAGTCAATCACAGACATAATAAAAAAATGTATATCGCAAATAACAAGAATAAGCAAGAGAGTAAGAGAGAGAAAAAATCTAATTTAGATCCGGGTACTGCTCATTGCTCTAATGTTTACAGTAAATTATGACGATATTATTGTTGTTGTCGTTTTTCTTTTTATAAGAGAAAAAAAAATATTTTTGTATCTAAATTCCAACCATTCGATTTACATAAATATTTAGACCCCCGTGTTTGTCGATTTTTTCTTTTTTATTTGAGATAACGAAACATATTTACAAATGACTATTAAAAAGAAAGAAAGTGAAAAAAAAAAAGATTTATTATTTTTGATTAATTTTCTGTAGACTAAAAGTGACAGTTTATTTTTTAGTACAAATTTAAAATTTAGTACATATCTTTTTTTAGAACAGACAGTTTTTCTGAATCAAAATTCAAAGTTCTGGAAACATTCAAATTATTGCTGAATCATCATCATTTCTATGATTATTTCATAAAACTTCGAAATTATTTAAGTACTAAAAATTTCAAAATTTTAGTACATAACGGTTAAACAAATTAAACTGTCTGTACTAAAATGAATTTTCTTTTAATTTTTCATGAAAAGCACTTAACTTCAAATTCCCAGAAGTAACTGACGAATAAAATAAAATTCCCCATGAGATTTTCCGATTTAGATGAAATCAATTAAGCGGCACGGTCAATATAAGAAGAAATCACCCAATAAACTAGATTTTATGTTTCTAAAATAATTTTTTGTTGTTTCCTCTTCTTGTTAATCATTTAATAATTCATATTGCTTTTAAAAAAACAATGATTTTGCAAATTCTACGCATTGCAAAAAAAGATAATTTTTTATTTCCTTCTTTGCGTTCACTCTGTGTTCTGCTCGAGCCAAGAGGTCTTTAATCGCGGTGCGGTGTATGCTTTGAGAAGGCAAAAAAGAATTTTATTTTGCGTTTCTTTTGCGCGCGTGTATATGTGTGTGTATGTGTGCGAGTGAGAGAATCGCGCAAAAACAAAAATTTTGAGAGAACATTCAAGCCTAAATCTACCGTAAAGAGTGGCGCGAGAAGAAGAAAAAAAAAATTATGGCAACGACCTTGTTTTGCTGCTTAAATAATTTGAAAGAAAAAAATAACAAAACTAAAGAAATAACCAAAAAGAGCATTATTTATGGTACTCTCTTGTGCCTTTTGCCTCTCTCTCTCTCTATCTCGTTGCTTCACCTTTAATTCGCGAAATCTCTTCTTCTCCTCCTTTGTTTTGCTTCTTATACTCACTTAATGTACTGTGGCATGTATGAGAACATTTTAATGGCGTTGCAAATTATGTTGATGATGGGAATTTATAGTCATTATATATTATAGTTCAACAATACCATTATAGTAGTGTTGTGTCTATTTTTAGATCGCACTCACTCACATAACTTTATTCTATTAAAGAATGATCTGTTTTCAATTCGCAATTGTAATTTTATTTATTTATTAAATTTATTTTATCTTAATTATTGTTTGCGGTTTTTATTTATAGAATTTCAAGGTTGCTGCTGCTGCGCTGTTGACTGACAGAAAGATAAAAAAGATTGACATTCTACTGTTAAAACCTGATTTCTATCATTTCCTATTTTGATAGTCATTCGGTCTGCTATGACTTGAAGGCCAAATGCATTTTCTTTCTTAAAACTTTTCCTAAACATTGAAAAAAAATCTCTCACAGCACTGTACGAGGCCATAAAAAAGCAAGCCATTGTCATGATCGATTTTTCCCTGTCCTACTGCCCGCTTGATTATAATTATTTTTTCAATAGCACCACATTCGCAATATTTGCCCAATTCTCACCGGCTAGTCGAGGCCATGATTTTGCTATGTACAAAAAAAGAATAATTTTATTTTTGCATCGATCGGATGTTGTTGTCACTCTTGCCCCTGTTTCCGTTTACATTTTTTTTATTTGATTATTTGAGCAAAAGATTCTCATGTTTTTCTCAAACAAAGTCTCATTTGTCATTTTACCTTGTTATTATTATCATTGTAAATACACTGCAGCCCTAGCCTTGATAGCGATAATTTTCTCATTATATTAGCGAGAGGAGGGCGCTGCTAAATATATTTATAGAGATAACAATTTAATTTAAACTGACTGTTTTTTGTCTCATTCATAATCATGTCATGATGTGTGTGCGTTGAATGAAAAATTAACAAACAAACAACAGCAAGCAAGCAGGAAATAAGCGGCAAAGAGTTAATTGCAGTGTAATTTCACACAAATATATCAATTGATCTTGTGATATTTCCGTTCATATTCTTAATAATTGTCACCAAATATGTCCGGTCTGTAGTGTCAAATATTCATTGAATCAAAACTTCCTTTCCTACATTTGATATTCTTTATCGAATATAGAACGCATGTATTCAGAAAGATTGATAACTTCTTCAATTTTTTGACATTTCCCAGAAGTGATTTCATCATATATAGAGAGAGCTTACTGTTTCACAACTTCCTCTTTGAGTGCTCTCTTTTACACATAAAGTATCATTTTTTTGATTGATCATGACAAGATGCTCGGCATAAAGTGGCAATAGCAACAAATGAAAAAAAAGGGTTATCCAAAAGAATTATAAAAACAAGTGCCTTGAAGGCATAATAATGAATGGAAAATCGTCATAGTCATCAAGATGGATGAAATTGAGTTAGAGGGCAAAAAGGGAAGAAAGTGATATAATTGAAATTTTTGTTATATAACACAAAAACTTTTACAGATTCGCGTGCGTTTCTAGAACAAAAGAAGGAGAAATTTAATTATTGCGTCTCGATCAACACTTTTGCTTGCTCCTTTTTTTCTCGCACAGACTGGCGATCCTAAATAATAGACAATGGACAAGCGGAAATAAAAGAAAAAATACCCAAATGTTAGCACATTGTGAAAATGCGATTGAATTAAGAGTGAAACAATAGAGCGAGAGAGAAAAATAAAACTTTTCCTTTCTTTATCAGCGCGCATTATTGCGCTTGATTTTCCACTGACGTTATTTTGAAATCGAAATTAGTATTTCGTTGTTGTTGTGCTTGCTACTAAAGCGTAGAAATCAATTTTCAATCAAAATAATAAAACTGTTAGTTGAGAAAAAGGAGAAAAAGAGTTTTTTGGCTTTAATATTTAGAAAGAGAATTAAATTGTTATTTTTAGCAATAAGTGGGAAATTGTTGGCTTTTGTTAAATTGATATCTTTAATGGCAGTTTAAATTACGTCGTACTCTAATTGTGTATACTCAAACTAATTAAATTCACCCTTTTTGAAATATAATCGTTCGCGTCACAAGTCTCTTTTGTTTATTTCCCTCAAATCAAATCATAATTGTCAATTAAAAATGTTTCACACACAAAAGACGATATTGTGATCCCACCACAACTAAAAAAGCCGAGAATTTTTGCCTTTCATGTTGTAAATAAAAGACTTCACTTGACATCGACAATATTGCAAAGCGACTGAAACTCATGAAGTGGAAAATTCTCTATTCTTTTCTATGAGAAAAAATCTGGAATTCAAATGAGAAAACATTACAGATAAAGAATGATAGAAGATGCAAGCTGACAGAAAATCAATTCTTTCTTTCTCTTGCTGTTGTTATAAAATAGAATTTAAAAAATATATAATTTTATTTCCGTAAAAAATTTACTGTAAAGAATTGAAACGTGCAAAAATTACTTACATAAAGGTTTTACGGCCTTCAAAAGATTACGGAGTTTGTTACACTTTATTATTATTAAATATTATATATATTTTCCGCTTTGGTTATGATTACGAAAATGAAAATAAGTCACTGTTTCTAATTCGATATAGGAATTGAATCAAATTTTGTTCAATGAAAAATTTTGAAAAGCGCGAGTTAAATTTTCAAATTATAGAGGTTTTCAGTTGAATTTAATTTAAAATTTTCCGTTGCTTAATAAATTTCACTTTGATCTTAGATAAAACGTATTAAAGTAATAAAATCGCTCAAAGTAATGCAAATATAAAACATTCATAAAATAAACGCACACCATCAATAAGTCATTTTTGATTTCTGCCAGACGACAAATTATTCTTTCTTTTACTCTCTCACAGTAAGAGTCAATTAAAAAAGAAATTCTTTATGCCACGAGTCGAGTTGAGCGGCGGCAGTTGTCTGTTAATAATAACAATTATCGATTAATTGCTGCTTAATGAAAACGAACTTTACTAATTTTTTCCTTCACCTTTCTTTATTTTTCTTCTAGACGACGACGGCAAAGACGTCATTCCCAAGTTGTAAACTTCTGCCCAATAGCTTCCATGGGTCACAGAAAACGTTTACGAAGATGTCACATACGAATCCGAATTATGGACATAGTAAATTTTTAAGTAATTTAATTCATCACACCATGAATCATTCGTCATCATCACATACGATGAGTAATAATACAGCAAGTAACGGCATGATGGAAGGAAGCGGCAGGCAGCAGCCATTGTTGCAAGGCTACCTGCACAAAATTCATAAAAGAAACACAAAGAGACAAAAGTACTTTGTCATTTTTGACGATGCGCCTGACAAGCCAGGCACAGGTCGTTTAGAGTACTTTGATAGCGAAAAGAAATTCCGCTCTGCTATGGAGAAGAACAGAAACGGCGGTATAACGAATGAAAAGCGTAGCATCATTCTTTGCACTTGTTTTAACATCAACCGTCGTTTTGATACAAAATACAAAAATGTCATTGGACTTTATAGAAAGGATGATACGTTCAGCATAATGGCAAAGGATGAACATGAATGTAATGTTTGGCTAAAACAGATGCTGATTCTGCAACGCGGGAAAGAATCAGTCGATGCCGATCAACCACGACCTACATTTGGTGAGTACACACACATATATAATTGAATTTATTTTATTTTTTTATGTCAAGTCATGCCCATTTTGACTCTTCTTTTTCATTTCGGCCTTTTGCCTTGAATCATTCTTTTAGTTGTGTTCATTGATGTTGTTACAATGATAACAAAAAATCAATTTTAATTGGGTCAAAAGCCAATTAACAATTTTTCAAATATGTCAGCCTTGGATCCTTTCTTTCTCCCTACCAATGACATGATACAATTGATAATTGAATCTTAATGCATGTTTAATGAGTCCTTCAGTTGTAGAAACAATTTTCAAACTAAAAACACTTGCCTAATAGAATGTCACAAACATACAAAATTTAAATTAAAATTCAATTCATTTCTCTTTCTCCTTAATCGAGTAAAACTATTTGTTGGCACACCAAGACAGCGGTCGACCACAATTACATACTGTCATCTTCTCTCTCTTACTTGGTTAGTCAACACTTTTCCTTTTCATCTTCTATCATATATGGACTGACTTTTTCCTTCCTTACTATAAAAAATTTTTAAATAGCCGGACATCCCGCTATTGTAATATTTTTCGACATTTTAGCAAATTAATTCGTCACCAGTTATTGGTGTTTGCGTTTTTTTTCAATAACTGAATTAACATCAAAACAAATTTGTTTTTGCATTTGAAATGACGTCATGTTGTTGTGTGACATGGCTACAAGTAAAAGCAGTCAATCAAAAGTTTTGCACTCAACTTCCGTTCAATTGAGTTCAATGAGAAAATTTTTATATATATGAAATTGACTTGACACGCAAAAAGAAAAAAGAAGGAAAATTTCTTTTAATAATTCACAGTGAGGCTGAGTTAACACTTTTATGACCAATGCAAGAGTTTTTCTTGTCCATTCTGATGATGATGAAGTGAGAAGGATTAAATAATTATGAAATTTTTATTTTTGTCACTTACAAACAGAAGTGTAACAAAAATTTTCATATTGAGTCAAAACAGCAGCAGAATTCGTCATCATATTCGTAATGAATGTGTGTTTGTCGTTCTGCTATGTCGAATCAGTTAATGGGAAATAGTAATTATTGTTTTTGATGTGTTTTCATTTTTATTCATTCATTTTAACAACAACAAAGCGTTATGGTTGGTAATTATAGCATTTTAAGGCTTATTTCGAGCATCAAAACACAGCAAAATGGTCACTTCTGGTTTATACAATTCAATTCTGACTTTTTCTCACTCAAAGTATGAAATTCTTTATGAATTACGCATTCAATTGACAACTCAAATTGGCGAGAAATGTGTGATTGATATTTATAGCCACGACATGCTTTCTCATGCATGTCCATGTATTTATGTATGAGAAATAATGACAATGATGATCTCGAATGGCTTTGGTTAATAATCAAATAAGGATTTTGTCTCAATTGTTCTGCTGCACACATACAAACGCACATAGAGATCTTGAATAATGGATGATGCTGCGTGCTTTTCCTCTTCTGCAAATTGTTCATTTTGACTGATAAAAAAAGGGAACAACAACAACTCGTCTTCATCATGCCTTAATCCCATGCGGATCAAAATTAGACTTTCACTATTTATTGAGTCATTCTTATGTCACATATTGATCAAATTAAA
>JACWBX010001610.1:1940-13928 GCA_014622435.1 Polypedilum pembai
AAGAAGAAAATTTTCTCTCATAAAAATAAACATTTTCTTAATATTACGAGACCAAAATTAGCCACTTATTCAGAGTTGACTTTTTTCTCTATCTGATTTTTCATTAAGAAAATTTTCTAGTGAATGCAGACGAATTAGGGTCATGGCTGTGCATTGTAAGTTGTGGAAAAAAATTCTAAAGATTATTTCAGAAAAGAAATTTATTTTTCAATGTTAAGACAAATAAGGAAAACATTTGAAAGGCTATAAAGATAGTTGCGTATTTCAGCTAATTTTATTTAAATGATGTTTTTCCCTTAATTTTGTTTATGTAAGATTTTTCTACAAAATTCCAAAAAATTTTCACGGAGTATTCCATCAGATCCATGTCCCAGTATTGTATTTTATATTAAGTACATTTTCTTTTCTATATAACAAAAAGACACTATCGTTTACATTATGTCCATTCGTAAGTCTGTCTAACTAAGTAATCTTAAAACGGAAAACGATTTTTTGTGAATCTTTTTTGGATTAATCTTTTTCTTTTCGCGTAAGAACTTTATAAAGAAAATATTAAATAGATTTCTATTCTCTTCTAGAGTTAAAGCCTAACACTGAAATTTATTCGAAATCAAATTTATTGCCAACATTTTCCGCCACTGTATTATTTATGTAAAAAAGTTCATAAAACTTACAGAAACATTTTTGAAATTCGTTCGAGATTAAAATTTTATTAAATTAAACTTTGTACCAAAACACTGATTTGACATAATAAAAAGCGCTTTAAACACGTCACTGACGGTTAATATTACTGATATTTTTGTTTTCTCATAAATTCCTCATTTTCCAATATGACATTGTATAGTAAAAAAATATATCTGATCTCTAATGGAGAGTCATATTTGTAAGTCAGCCTCTATGTGTGTATATATGGGCTGTTTCTAAATGTTTATTTAAAGAATTCCGACTAAAACGCTAAGAAGATGTGTGAGAAATATGCAAAAAATTACGTTATTGCTTTCTGTTTACTTCATCGATGTAAAATGAGAATTTTCTATTATTAAAGTGGAAAATTTTTAATAACAAGAAAAATCGTCAAATTTGGTTTCTGGAAAATTTCGTTTGTGAAAAGATTAAAATTTATGAAAAGAAAATAATTAGTTCAAAATTTAAATTCAAAATATCATAATCGTTTTTCAAAAAATAATTTGTCAATATACGAAAACTGCAGAATCAAAAAAAAAAAATTCAATGTGTTTGTGTTTATAATTTTGGCAAAATTCCAAGCACCTGTTTTCATGCGATAGATAGAGATTATTTTTGCAATAAGAAGAGATGTAACATGTTGCTGATGACCGCAATCGATCTTGGAATAAGTGGTGGATTTAAGAAAAAGATTTCGAATGTTTGTAAAACCAGACATGAAAATTTGAACTTTTTTAAATTGTAAACAGAAAAGCAAAAAAAAAATAAATCAAAGGAAAAGAAGAAGAAGAATTTATGATTTTGGAATCTGAATAGTCAATTTAAAAGACATATGATACTAATTTTCATTTTCTGTGATGATTGAAATGTTTATGATGTAGAAAATTTGAAAGATTGGATTGAAAAATTTAAAATTTTCTTTGAAAATGAATTTTTGCTCTAAATTCTTATAATTTATATTAAAAATATTTTTTTTAATGTTTTGAGTCGTAAACAATAATTTTTCATGAAACACTTGAATTCTTTTATATTTTCACGCTTTAATTATTGCAATTATATTTTCATTTCTCTTAAATGTCATTTCAAAAAAATCATTTGAAGCTTGTAAGAAAATTTCACACTCAAAGAATCAAATAAAATGTAAAAATTAATTATTAAACATGAAAAGTTGTCGGAATGAAATTTTTTTCTCTCTTAAATCTTTCATAAAGTGATGATCGTGTGCAAAAAAAGAGAATTTAAATGTGAGAAAAATTACGATCAATTATTATTGCTATGTGTAGGTCGACAGAGAAATGAGAAAATTTTCATCGTCGACACACACAAATACTGTGATGAGAGGAAACAAAATTAAAAGATGATGATGTAAATTGAGAAAATTTAAAAATTTTGTTGTTGATGGTTTTGAAAAGTTGTTGGATGAAATGAAATTTTATTATTCAAGTATTTATAATTTTCTTTTCCTTAAAGATGATTTAATAAAAGGTTGAATAATATTTTTAAAATAAATAACTAATGAAATATGTTTATTAAAAAAAATTTAATTAAATTTAAGTAAACATTGAAAAATTTTATATTTCTATCAAAAATATCAGTTTAATCACATTGACATTAAGAGCGTTCAAAAAAGCCATATTGTTTTTAAACTGTAGCTCTTTTAATAAAAGTCTCTTCTAAAAAAGCTTTTGTTTTCAAAAACAAAGGTATCGTGATGCGAAATATCAAAAAGGTTCTCAGACCTTGGTATCATCATTTAAAAGTTTTAAAATTGCAAAAGCATATAAATCTTTTCATATCAAATTACAAACATTTTAAAAGCTAGAGATTTAGACTTATATTATTTCATGTTTGTTTTCTTCATTTACAAATCATTTATTTCATAAATATTTGCAATATCTCATAAACACTTAATAAATTTTAATCTATCTGTTGATATTTAAGTTTTCGTCACACAAAGAGTTATTTATCATTTTAATGTTACAATTTAAAATCAAAGAATGAACTTTATATCAAAAATTGAAATTTAAAAAATAATTTACAATAAAATTTTCGCTTATTATACAGTCAAATTTCATTTCACCGTTCATAGAAAAATTTGCTTAAATAGCGGAATTTGCGTCGGATTCAACGTACAAAATATTGGTCAAAATTTCTCGTTGCGAATTTAAACTTGTCAATGTTTTTGTAGCAATTTTCATTGATATCAATAAATTAATAAAATAAATAACATTTTTAAAGGAAGTTGTTGAAAAATTTATCGAAATTTAGTAAGTAAAAAATGAAAATTGAATTTAGAGTTCAAATTAATAATAAAATAAAGGAAAAAGATTGAAAATTTAAAGAAAAACTTTAAAAATTTGTCAATTCATGTCCTGTTTATAATTGACAAAAATTTATTTGTAAAATTTCATTTTTTCAATCTTATTCCTTTCCAAAAATTAAACACAACGAAAATAAAACTAAAAAGTCAAAAAATCTCATTCATCCAAATGTTCCAATTTCCTTCAATCATTCAATTATAGTTCATAGAACTTCAACAAGTCCTATATTTCAAGGAGAATCCAAAAACCCATCATTAACATCATCATGTGTATGTGCATGAGACACCACACGATCTCTACTCATCTCAACAGCTCACTGAGTGAAAATTAAAAACTTTTTTATTTTTAGAATAATTCATGTGTATTCATACACAAAATACACGCAAATAAAAGAAAATTTTTTGCTTTGCTTTGCTGCTGGTTTGTGTATGAAATTTTTCTATTCACATTTATGACGTGCGAGGAAAAATTTGGAAAGAAAATTCACATAGCAAATTTTTTGGTTTTAATTTTTGAAAACACAAAAAGAAATTTTACATTTTTCACTCAAATTAATTTTCACTCAGTTGCTTCTTTTATATTTCATTTAAAAATTAGGAAAACAAAAAAACGATTGAGGAAAATTTTTTCTTTCTTTTCATTTTCATCACTTTTTTCTCTTTTCTTCTTTCATTTCTAATATATAACATAATTCTCAAGGTCTATCTCCCGGGAGAACTTTTTTTTGATGAAAATTTATCCAGAATTTTTTTTTTAAATTTAAAAAATTTTCCTCACAGTTTAAAAGGAAATTTTTTGATGTCACAATTTTTTTTTTCATTAGTTTTTTTTCTCAATTTCCATTAAAAGCCACAAAAAGATTTTTTTTTGCAATTTTATATTTACCGTAAGAGTGTATGACGAAATAGTTGGACGAGTTGATGTCGTGTAGGTGGAAGTATATGGACGACGGGTATAAAATTCACTTTCGTAAACCATTTTTAATTTTTTTTATTTCTTTTTCAACAATTAAAAAAATTTAATTTTCACAAAATAAGAAAAAATTAATTATTTTTCGCACTAAAGGAGTCGAGAGCTTATGCTTTTTTCCGTTTATTCACGCCAACGGTCGGAGATGATCTGAAAAATTATTTTTTGAGACGATTTTAATTATATTTGGTGTTCGGGTTTTAAGGAAAAAAAAAATTTTCTTTCATGTATGTTGAGAAAGTTTTTTCATTTTTCTTTACTTACTGTAGATGAAAAAAATTTTGAGTGAGAAAATATTCTTCTCATTTTTTACTCTTTTAGTCTGAGAATTAATAAAATGTTCAGATTTTTTAGGCTTTATTTTTAAATTATGTTACATATGTCTTTTTTAACAGTTTTTATTAGCTTTTTGTCTATGCTTATTGTTGTTGTGCAGGAGTTAGAGGTGCAATTGTTGTTTTCTCTCTACAATATAAAAATATTCTTTTCAATTCATCACATCTTTCACTAATTGTATAAATGGGACAATTTATTAAAGTTTGTAATGCAATACATTTAGTAACAACATAAAGTCCATCTGGCAAACCACAAGTAGTAGCTTGACGTTCATAGAATTTTGGTAAGCAATGGTACATTGCATTTGAAAGTATTTGCGACATTTGTGAAGTCATTTCTTTGCCATAACTAAATGCATTGTAAAGATTTCCTGTATCTATTCCATTTGGTGTCAATATTTTCCATATATCAACAAAACACAAATCATAACAGCAAGGCTACAAATAAAAAACTAAATTTTTTAGGTTTCAAAGTTTTTTTACATACTTTTCCACCATCTTGAAGACATTCCATAGCACAATTATGTCGATTTTCAAATGAATAACTTAGAGTAGATAATTCACAACATTCAGAAACTGGAGGCGTCTCGCTATCCATTCCATAGCAAATTGGATACCAAGGAAATGCTAACTTAAATGATAAACGAAAACAAAAATTGATCAAAAATATTCTGAAAATATAAAAATATGAAATTTTTATATCTTTTTATCTTGAAAGTATTGAGCTTTATAAAAAATTAGAACAGGATTTAGAACAGAAAAGGCGACATTTTTCATATTAGTAAATCGATTGAAAAGTATTTACTAATTTTTTTTTTTTTTTTCAAAATATAACAATGAAAAGTTACTTCTGTAAAGTTAGCTAAAGAAGTTTAGTTTTAAATTCTTAAAAACTGTGTGAAAAGTGCTTCATTCTTGTGTGATGTATAACACAAAAAGATTTTAAAATAAATTTTTCCTACAACTAATTGTAATTTTTTGTCAATAAAAATTAAAAATATTCTTACAACATCATTTACAAGCACATTACAATGAAGAAAAGAAAATAAAGAAAAAATTAGAAAAATTATACAAAACTTTAATTTCATTTTAAAAATATTCAAAGTTCATGAAGTAATTTCTAGAAAAGTTTTTATTCAACTAAATTCAAAACATTGCTAATGAGAGAAGAATATAAAAAATCATTAAAATGTTCAGTACAAAAATATCACTTGTTATACAATAAAATTTTCATGTTTATTAAATAAACACTATTGTAAAACAAAATAATTAATACAATCACGACACCTTGAATGTTTGGAAGATTTTTGTGCACTTTTGTCGTGACAGATCAGAATGTCATTAAGCGTCAAATATGATAATAATTTTGTTAGTTAGAATACACCGTCTAGGGTAGGTTGTTCAACAATATTTGACAACAAGTCCAATATTTGTAAAAGTTTTCGAAGAACTTGCTCTAATACTTGTATGTACTAAGGCATTATGTCTGAAAATAAAACTTTATATCTTTTCTTTAATTTTATTGACATTAAAGAAGCTTTTGTTCAACAACTTGTTGAGTCACCTTACAGCATGCACAAATCATTGGCCAGTGTCAATTCTAAATTTTCTTACGAAAATATGCCAAAAGTTTTGAAAAAAATTTAAATTTTAAAAGAAAATTTTATTGAAGATAGTATGCGAGAAAGAATATAAATATTCAAACAATTTTGAATCTTTAAAAATTTTCATTTTTGTTATCCTGATTTTTTGATCCCAAATGAGAAGTCAATGTAATTTTAAATATTTTGATAAATTTACCTGAAAAATATTTTTGAGATTCAAAAATCATTAAAACAAAGAAATTATTTGTTTATTTTTGTATAAATTATTGCAAAAGTGTATTATATAAACAGTAAAGCCAAAAGTTTCAAACAATTCACAACTTTAAGAAATTAATTTCAAATTAAATATTTTTGCAACTTTAATTCAAATTAAAAATCATGAAAGTCGTTAATAAATATGCAAAATATCTTCGACGATCACAAAGAATCAAGAACAATAAAAATAGAGTAAATAGTTCAACATCAACTGACGAATCAACAACAAGTTCCAATTCACCAAGAAGAATTTTAAGAAAAACAAAAAAGCAAAATTTATTTGAAATTAAAGTTGCCAATATGAAAAGAAATCGTCAAATTCTTGAAAATCAACTTAGGGGAATTTTGAGAAGACGTGCTGAAGATAATTTTAATTATAACAGAATCATGAGCTGCTGTAAAGATCAAATGCAGCTTCTTAATTGTCGAATTAATTCTTATGCTAGACAATGCATGGTTTATCATGATTTAACCAATGACATGCACAACATGGTTTTGCTACTAAAAAATAAAGTCATTCAAGAACTTGGTGAAGAATTTTTAACTGAACATCCTGAAAATGCTTGGAAAGGCAATGAAGAATAAAAATTTGTAGAAATATATAAATAAAAATAGTATTTAAAATTGAGAAAAATTACATTTATTTTAATTAGCTAAATTATATATTTTATTACTCTTACAGCCTAATTTTTAGAGCATTTTAATGGCTGACACTCATAATTCGAGAACAGCATATTGAGGTGCATGAAAATTAAATTAATTTAATGATAGCAAAATGCATCAAAAGTTGGACATTATAATTCAAGTTAGATCAATTTAATTCTTTCAATTTTATAAATGTCTCCAATGGAAACGACGGAACACACGGTGCGATGAAAATCTTTTTGATAATTCAGCTGAATTAGAGTTGAAAACTAAAGACCAATGCTCTGATGATTTCTAGCTTTTTAATCAAACTGTAATTTATTATTCTTGTTAACACAAAGTTCTTAAATTTAATTATTTTTTAGAATTTTTTATTTTTGATTCGCACTTAACGTGTCTTTCTTTTTTTACTCGTTGATAAGAATGAAAGAAAAAGAAAATATTTAACGAAACAAAGGAAAAAAACCTAAATTTGAAATTTTTATGTTACATTTACTGGCTGACTGCTAAATTGGATTTATGAAAATTAAAATTTTAGTTATAAAGATTGGTTGAAAAATTTCCTCTTGTGAGTTAAAAATCTTTAAGTTTGCGAGTTTAAATCAGGTTTATATAAATAAATGCCAGGCACGGAAATTCATAAGAAATCAACCAAATCACTGTGTGTCTAAGTCTGTGATTTCTAGACCTTAAATTTACTACACATAAAGAAGAATAAATTAACTGGCTTGAAGATTTGATGAATTTGTTTCTATTTTCAAGTTTCTTTTTTCAAAATATAGCCTAAGGTAGGACATTCATGCATACAAAAATAATTGTGAACTTTTCATACATATAGCAGAGACATAGAATTTAAGTTAATTAATGTATAAAATTAGTTTTAAGGACAAATAATTAAAGTGTTGAGTGTTAACAGATAGTGTGAATCAATTAGTGTGTGAATTAGTTGGAATCGTTGTGAATAGCCTGATAAAAGTCACATATTATAAAATCATAATTCGTCATACTTCGCAAAATCATCAAGAAATATCTCAATATTATTGAAATCTGCTACAAAGAGATAGCAAAAAATTCAATTTCGTTATTAATAGTAATATATTTTTTCCCGAAAATTTAGTTTATATGTTGGGTTTTCAAAATTCTATACTGATAATAGAATTATGAAATTAAAAATTTACTCAGAAATATGATGTTGATTAAAATTTACTTATTGAGTCACTTTAAAATAAATTTAAATATTAAACATTTATTTTCAATACAAAAAAATTTATAATGACATTTATTTAAGATAAAAAGTTTATGGCTGTGAATATTGTACAGTTCCTTGTTTTTCATTGCGAAATTTGAGATAAAGTGAATAAAAACAGGCAAATGTGTACCATAAAATTAAGCCATAAAGGAATGCTCCGACGATTCCAGGAACTGTGAACGTTAAAACATTTCCAGCTACAAATAAAATTCCTGAAACTGCCACAAATATGACATAAGGTCGGATTAAAGCATGATTTCTCTGGGAAAAAAAGTAATAAAATTATATTTAACTGAGAACTATGATTTCTAAATACTTTAGTACCTTTTGTGTGCCTCTTATCAAAAGAACGTGCAAAATAGTAGAACCAATCAATAATAATATTAAAATTATTATGATGACAGTTATGACTGCAAAAAATATTAAAAAAGTTATATTAAATTAAAGTGTAAAAATGCATGTACTAACTTGTTTTAACTTTATCACATTTCTCAACTGTTACATCATTATGTCCATATTCATGCGAAATATTTATTACATCTTCGCATGATGTTCTTGTTATATTCATAATTGTCATAAAAAATGAAATGACAGACATAACATTTGATATTAAACCAAGCCTAAATTGAATAACGTTTGTACTATTTATCAATTTTAATCTCTTTTCATATTCATACCATCCAAATACATATCCACCGGTTTCTAACTCAAAGCAAAATAAAAAGTTTTCAACTATGAATAAACTCATTTTGTCAGTTTATCGATATTGTACTCTTTCTATGTTTGATTTGAAAACAGGAAAAAATCAAAAATACGTTTTGATACTACGAATTCAAAAAATTATTTAAACTTGCCTACAGTAGAATATTCATTCTATATCCTTTCTCTCTCGCAATAAAAAGCTTAATTTTCTCTCTCTTCAAAGCTATTTCTGAACTTAAAAACAGATTATGATTTTTAAAGCTTTCTAATAAAGTCAAGTTATTTAAATCTCAAGTCAATTTGATTTCTTTTAGCAAAAGCTAAGAATTGTTTCTTGTGATCAAAAGGATTGGTTGATTGATACGAAACTTTTAATAAACTTTGTGTTTCGATTACTATGATTAAATTGTATTATACTTGTAGCAAAGTTAAAATTTATAGTTTTGTTATAAAAGATTATTTAAATTTATTTAAAACCATATATATCAAAAAAATAAAATAAATCTATTACCAGATTTATAAAAGTATAATCAACTTTGTAGCTTTTGGTTACATTCTACAGTAGGTTTTGGCTACTTGCTACAGACCAATAGTTTAGTATTTATTTATTAGTATTTATTTTCCAAGATTCCTCGGAATTTCGAAGTCCTTGACTGGGATTTTTCAGGAATTTGGATCTTGAGAAATTATAATTGTGTCTAAAGAAGAAATAAATTTTTATTATTTAGTAAAAATTAACGTTTCCAAAAAATTTGAATTTTTAATTTAATTTCAAAAACCCTGAACAACCTGCCTTGTTTATAAACAAAACATTAGAAATCTTTCGAAACATATAAAAATAAAATTTTTAAATTATAGTAATCAATTAATAAAAAAATATGTCAAAATCTAATCAGCAAATAATTCTTAAAAAATCAGAAAACAACAAGCAACAGCGTCAAAGAAGTGAACCGCAACAGCCGAAAATTCTCACAAAATCCAACTCAACAAATGAAACAAATCAAAATCAGCATGAAAAAAATTCGCAGCAACAGCAGCAGAAGAAAGAAATTGAAATTCAATCAGAAGTTGTACCTATGAAGAACAGTTATCGCTTCATGTTTCCGCACTTTAATATTGACTCGAAAACTTTTGATTATCTCGATAATGACAATACTGATTTTCTTGTAGTTGCAGCAATAGGAGTGAAAAATGTTGGAAAGTCAACACTCATGAACATCATTGCAGACCAACAATATGTGAAAATTAATGATGGAAATTTTGTAGCTTTTTCATCAGACCATGAAATTTTTCCAACAGCAAAAGAACAAGTTTATGAAGGAAGCACAATTGATATGTTCATCACAACTGATAGAGTTTTTGTACTCGATCCTTCACCACTTGCTCACAATGTTCAAAGACGTGACATGATTGTGGCTGAAAGTGATGACTTAAAAATGTTAATTATTTTACTTCAAATTTGTCATTTAATTGTCATCGTTCATAGCGGTTTTCCTGATTTAACTTTACTTCGACTTCTTCATCTTGCTGATTCAATTATTCCATCCGATGTCAAACATCGACCAAATTTCTTACATGTTGGCAATAACATGCAACCTGGGACAAAAATTAAAAAACTTGATGAGAATGAAACACATTTGATGATTCCAAATTTAAATCATTCTTCAATTTCTTTATATCATGATGTACAGAAAGTCATTGAAGAATATCAAGAGCAAGTTTTTATGTTAAAACGTTACAGTCTGTTGAATGATGACAGTGAGGAAATTTTTAATGAGAAAAGATGGTCACAGAGAGTTATGCAAGTTATGGAAAGTTTAAAAGGTGATTACTTTTTGAGAAAATATGATGGACTTAGGGAAAAATATCATCAAGCTGTTGACAATTAATTTAAAATTTTATTTTGATTGAAAAAAAATTTAATTTACAATAAAAAGGAAATATTATGCTTAATATTTTTAGTTTTAATCAATCTTTGCTTTTCAATTTCAAACAATACAAAATATGAAATGAAAACAAAAATTTTATTTTAGAAAATATTAAAATTTCTGTGCTAAATGAAATTAAAAATGAAATTCGAAAAGAGTTTTTAAAAGATTTTTCAATATAAATTTTTTAAGAATTAAGTAAGACAGAAGGAAATTTCTTTATTTGAAACGAAATTTCTCTCAAAACTTTAAATTCTTCTTTAAATTTCAAGAACTTTTTAATTTTCTTTTCATCAAGTTTTCTTAAATTTTCAATTTTAAAATTCATTTTTGCTCAATCTTTCTTCGTTAACGACCATATCACGTTGAAAACACCGGTTCTCGTCCGATCACCGAAGTTAAGCAACGTCGAGCGTAGTTAGTACTTAGATGGGTGACCGCTTGGGAACGCTACGTGTTGTTAATACTTTTTTTGCTTTCTTCTTCCTTTTAACACATTTCCTAATTAAAATTTGAATAAATTTCTATGTAATTGTGTAGAAAATTTATTTTATTTATTTATTTTAAAATTTTGAAAAAAGTTCAAAGTTCAAATAAGTATTTTGTCAAAATGACACTAACACAAAGAGTCCGCCGTGGTCTAGTGGTTAGGATTTCACGCTCTCACCGTGAAGGCCCGGGTTCGATTCCCGGCGGCGGAAAAATCTTCTTTTGCAAAAATTTAGTTTTTTGGCCTTTTTTACTAGAAATTTGAGCAAGGATTAAAAATTTCTTATCAAAAGTATTTTACTTTAAAATTTGGATTCTTTTTGAATAATTTTGTTTATAAATATAAATTTAAAAGTGTTTCATTTTCATTTTTGTTTCTAAATATAAATTATGAATACAAATAAAAGCAGGATAATAAATTACTGGTTTTCTTAAATATAACAAAAATTAATAATTAAATTATTGTATACTATAAAAGTGCCACTTTATAAAAGAAAAGAAAAGAGTAGATGATGTCTATTGCCAAAAAGATATAGAGAAAAATTAAATTTTCAAAATATATCGATTCATGTGAAAAAATTACACAACTAAATCAGAATAAATTTGGCTTGGTTTTCATACTCACTTTCAATCAAATTTTCTTTTAAATTTTTTGTGAAGTATAATATTATTAACACTTGCTCAAGTTTCAAGTAAAAAAAGGTCAAAAAACTAAATTTTTGCAAAAGAAGATTTTTCCGCCGCCGGGAATCGAACCCGGGCCTTCACGGTGAGAGCGTGAAATCCTAACCACTAGACCACGGCGGA
>JACWBX010001611.1:12572-41188 GCA_014622435.1 Polypedilum pembai
AGAAATAAAATTACGAAAATGTCAAGAATATACTTTTTGATAATGTCAACATAAATAAAATTTAAAGATGAAATTTTATTATGAGCTTAAAAATAAATTTTGAATTTATAATTTTTAGTAGACGGAACTATCATTAGCACACAAAGAGAAAAATTATTTTAATCAATGAAAAAGCATAAAATTTCTGAAAAACCTTTCGTACTTTGTTAATAAAAATTAAATTTAAGCAACATTTTTATAAAATCATCTTTTCATCATGAATCTAATGTTACAACTGAACAGCAGGATTAAAATTTTACACAAAAATTACAACAAAATGGAATAAGAAAATTTTTCATCATGGAATATCCTTCCATAGGAATCAAAATCAAAAATTCTTCTTACTCCAATCAGTGGAAATGTAATGGAAAGTGTCAAAGCTCTGTTTTTAGAAAAATTTTCATAACGAATTATGAACTTTTTTATCTTTCTTTTCTTTATGAAACTGAAAAATATTGTGAATGAATAAAAATATTTTATAAAATTTTATTACTTAAAAATTGTTATGTGATTAAGAGTTATAAATTTTTTGATAATGAAATAATTTTAGTACTGTTACAAAATGTGTAAAAGCTTAATTTGTGTCCTTGCTAATAAATATTTTAAAAATGCAATCGAAAGATTACTTTATTGATAGCAAAAAGAGAGTAAACATTGAAACTTGTATGAAACAATCAAAAATATTTATTAGTTGTTAGATTTTTTGATAGAGTTCTTTCACCTTCTTTTTAAATAAATAGAATTTTATCAAATCAATTATTACATTTAATTTCTTAATTCTTTTTCAACTCTATTGTAATGTCTGAAAATTTTCAAAACAATACAAACGCTATATGAAATTTTTTTATGTGAAACCAGTACATCAAAAATCATTTTCAACTTAATAAAAATACAATAAAACATTTTGACAAGGTAAAAATAATATTTAAATTTCAGTAAAATTTCATTTTGAGCAGTTGAGCGCCTCGGTGGCCGAGTGGTTAGAGCGTTCGATCTGAAAAAGGGATGTTGGCGATCCGGGTTCAATCCCGGATGACGGCACTTTTTCAGACCTTCAAAACTTTAGATACTTTGACTGTTCAAGCGAGGGTCCGCTATATGACTCTGATTATTTGTATAGTTTGATATGAAAAAATATTGTAAGGTTCTATGTATAAAGTTTATTGTAAAGCGAGTGTGGCCCGCTATAAGGCCTCTCAGCCAGTTTTGGGCGAAATAAAGAAAATAAATAAATAAAATAAATAAAATGTGTGGTAAATTTTAAAAAATTTCAGATCTTGAATAAAACAATAAAAGGTGTTGATTTTTGAATTATTAATTATTTATTTTATTTATTAAAATATACAAGTAAACTGAAAGACTATTTGCATATTACGTAACTCAAAATTTGACTATTTCAGTCTTCTTCCTCTCCAATATAAAGCGAAAAACTTTAAAATGCCTTTAAATACTTCTATTCTTCTTTTGTGTTATGTAATATTCAAATAGTCATCAAAAACTAAAATAAATACATAGGCAAAATGATTTTATTATTTTTCTTAATGTTAATTAAAAATGAATACATTGATTAAAAACAAGGCATGTAAATTCTTTTGTTTTCAAATTTTCAAAAGTTTTTTTTTCAAATTTAAATAGTAATAAATCCAATTTTCTATGTTACAAAAGTAAAGAAATATATATTTGAGTTTCATATGATCCTCTTGATAAATAATAAAAATTTCAATTTTCCATTTCAACCAATGCATTTTTAACATCTCCAATTAAATCCTCAACATTTTCCAATCCAATTGATGCACTAATTAATCCTTTCAGTTTGCAATTTTCTTCATTTTCATCACTGATCAAACATTTCATTGAACTTCCACAAGGACTTTCCATTGGCAAAAAAATTTTCAAAGCTTTTAAAAATTTTTCAGTTTTTTCATTGTTTTTCAATTTAAATGTGAAAACACCAGAATGACCGTAAGATTGTTTCACAGCAATTTCATGTTGTGGATGCGATTTGAGAGCAGGATGAAAAACTTTTTCAATTTCTGGTTGATTTTCAAGATATTTTGCAACGATGAAAGAATTTTTCATATGAAGATCCATGCGAAGAGCGAGACTTTTGAGACTTCTGTTGACCATGAAACTAAAACATTTGAAATTTTAGTAAAAATTCTTTTAAAAAATAAAAACTTTTACCAATCAAATGGACTTGGTATGACACCCATAGCTCCTTGATGATATTTAAGTTTATCATGAATTTTATCATCATTGATAGCAAGTGAACCCATCGTAACATCAGAATGTCCATGCATATATTTTGTGATCGAATAAACCACAACATCAGCACCAAACTCCAATGGACGTTGTAAATAGCTTGTTAAAATTGTATTGTCCACAACAATTTTCACATTTGCAAATTTTTCCTTCACAAATGTTGAAATTTTTTTAATGTCAATAATTTTCATTGTTTCACTTGCTGGCGTTTCAAACCAAATTAATTTAACATTTTCATTTAAAAATTTTTGAAATTCTTCAAAATTATTGAAATCCACAAATTTTACATCCATTTCCATGCTTTTAGCGAAATTTTTAAATAATTTCATGCAGCCTGAATTTGCATCAGAATCAACTAAAATTCCTTCACCTCGCTTCAGTGATGAAATCACGGCAGTTTGAGCACCCAAACGTGATGAAAAAGTAACGGCAAATTTTGAATTTTCAAGTGCTGCTAAACAAACTTCAAGACCATTGCGAGTTGGGTTGCCGAAACGACTATATTGATAGCCGTAGGGGTTGTGAGCTTCTTCGAGTTTGTAGGTAGATGTTAAATTAATGAGCGGAATTATTGAACTGAAAATATAGGAGAAACTCAAAATTTTTTCTTGAAATATTTTAACTTATTTATTTATTCATTGAAATCTGATTTAAATTAAACGAAAGAGTGAATATTATTTATAACTAAAGCAAAGTAACAATTGAAAATGAATTTTTGCAATAAAATTTACATTACTCGAATATTCTTGTATGTTAAATCTTTTTAGTAATTTTCAGAATTTCCTCTGAAATAATATAAATCGAAAATTGAACATTTTAAGCCGCTCAAGTTTATTGACTATGATATTTTTGTTATGTAATTTACAAATAACTCCTTTTTGGTTATATTTGTTAGTTGACGAATTACTCACCTGCATTCAAGTTGATTAGATTTTTCACCAGTATGAATTGCTTTTGTTGCAAAACTTGAGGTATTTTTGAGAAAACCTAATTTCTCGCCAAATGGTGGTCTAAAAATAAAAAAAAATTTAAAATATTAAAATTCTATATCTGAAATAAAAAGTCAATTATTTTGTATGTGGCAATTGGACAAACAATGACTTGGAATCCACCAGACAGAAGCAAGCAGAAACAACTCTCAGTCACTTGTTCGTAATGAAGCAGTTCAGCAGAGCAAAAGATTCAATGAGCTGGCGAGTCTTGTAAAGAATCGAATATGATTTAAAAGTTTTGTTAGCGTACTACGCTTCATAGTAAAGCAATAAGATTTTATAATCTTTATCATCTGGTCAGAAAATTATTATTTTTTAATCAAAAATAACTTTTACAACATGAGAAAATTAAAAACTTTGAATAAATAATGCTAAATAAACAAGAATAAAGATTTTACTTTTTAAAAAACAAAAAGTAAAATTGAAAAAATGCCAAATTCTTATAATACAGTTTGAGAATATTTTCGCTTCTGTTTTTTAATTAAATTTAAATATATCAAATTTTAAAATTTTTTCAAATATTTAAAAAATTTCATCGATTATAAATTCTACGAAAATATAGAAAATTTGACAAGAAAAACTAATTAAAACATTCGAAAATCAATCCAAATAATGAAAGTCATGAAACATTTAGAACAAAATCAAATGAATTAATAAAAATTAGCACCATAAAACATTTTGAGTCAAAAATTTTCTTCACACAAGTGGTTTTCTCAATTTCTTAATATTTCAGTTTTGTTTACTAATAATAACCACGTGTTAGAGGAAGAAACATAAAGAGAAAATGAAAATTTTCTCTCAATATTTTTTTTCTCTCTGAGAAAATTTGAGAAAGAAAAATAAATTATCCACAAAGATAATTATGGAAGAAAACTTTAAATTTAAAGTTCTATAAATTTATTTACTCTGTATACTCTGCAATGATGTCAGCTGCATTCATTTTGACTATTTTTTACTAAATAAAAACTTTTATAAATTTCAGTTCTAAAATATTAAAACTTTTATTTTTTTTGATCTTCACAAGTGAATTTTCTTTTCATAACTAAAATAATTTTTTCCTCAAAAAATGAAAATTTCGTAGAAGATGTGGGATGAAGATCTTTTTTTTTGAGAAAATGAAAATAAACTGAGAGAGGAAAAAATAATTTGTGCATGAGTTATTTTTTATTTTAAAGAGAATTTTAATTTGCTAGGGCTGGAAATTCTTTAGTTTCAGTTTAGTTTTGGCGGTAGAATCAAAAAAAAAATTATTTTTTCGTCTTTGGTAAAATGAATTAAATTTTTTTTTGATTTTCTATTATAAATTATAAAATAAAAGAGTTCTCACGCCTTGATTGATAATCAAAATAAATTCAATATTTCTTTTTAAATTTTTGGCAGCTTTTTTTATTTATCTTTAAACAATGAAAACTGACAATAAAATCCTGATAAAATTAATTTATTTTCCAAAATTTGAAAACATCATATTAATTGTTTATATTACAAATAATTTAAATTGAGTAATTTAGTTAAAAATTGATTTAGTTTCAATTGAAAATTCGTTTTAAATTGGTCAAAACAGATGTTACAGTTGAAAATCACCTAGTTTTAGATAACTTAAAATGTTCAATTATAAATTAATCAATCAGTTGACTTCGGACTCTGTTTTCATTGTTTTTGATAATTAAACATTCTTAAGATACCAAATATATAATGTCTTAATTGTTGAGACAAAAGGTTAATCAATTTTACAATTAAACACAATTAAACAATTTTCAGTGAGTTATCTTATCTTTCAATAAAATTTTTATTCTTTCTTCGAAATAAATTACATGCTTTTCATTTGTTTTCATTTAGTATTGAATTTTGATTAAATTAAGACACAATGAAAAAACCGCTTTTGTTAATAATTTTAATTTTTACATATTTTAAATCTTTAAAAGTTGCAAAATCGTTCACAATTGATTGCGTATTTGTATTTCGAGACTTAAATGTTGTCGGAAATGTTTATAGATGTGAAACAGCAGATATATCAATTTCTTCAGGTGAAGCAGTTACTAGAATCGCCGGATATCATCTAAACAATTACAACAACGAAAACGTCACTGCAATTCATATAAATGGCAATCGAACATTGTCATTCTTTCCTCGTGATTTACATATTTTCTTTCCAAATTTGAGAGCAATAATTGTTGTATATTCAATATTTGACACACTTTTTGGTAATGAACTTAAAGAATTTCTACAATTAAAATATTTCTATTTGAATCATTCAAATTTAACGACAATTTCGAGTCGACTTTTTAAAAGGAATCCAAAAATGGGTCTTGTGAATTTTGACTTTAATCGAATTCAACGAGTTGGCTACGATTTATTTACACCTTTAAATATTTCAATGCTAACACTTGTCTATTTTAGTTCTAATGTATGCATCAGTCAAAGAGCTTCAAATAGTCCAAATACAATTCCTCAACTTATCAATAACTTGCGCATTCAATGTCCATATGATGATGAAAACTTGAGTTGTATTGAAGGAAATATTGAAGAATTCGTCTGTAACATTGATGAGAAAGTTGATGAAATTCAAACAAATTTAGACAACACAAAAGAAAAATTTGAAAATGAACTTAAAGACACAAGGGAAGAAATTGAAAAACTTCAATCAGAAATTCAATGGCTTAAAGATGAAATTTTAAAATTAACTACTAATCCTTGTGCTTGTAAATAAAATTAAAATTTTTAGCTACTTTTAAAAGACAATACATTATGACAGAGATTGAAAATTTGAGACATATTTTCAGAGTTTTCTATTTATGAAAAAAAATGCTATGTGATGGTTTTATTTCAAAAAAAGCTTATTTTTCTACATTTTTTAACTTTTAAAGTCTTTGAAATTAAATTTAAAAAAGAAATTTTCAGTTTGACAATTTTAATTGTCCAGCTTTGTCTATTAATTTCTTTTAGTCGGTAGTGTTTGAAAAAGTCTTTGATTTTACTTGTGTTATCATCATTATGATACAATAGACTGAAACAAAAACAGAGTTCAAAGATTAATTATTTTATCACCTGTATCTAATTTTCGTCTTCATCTGCCATTAAATCTAAATTCTTTATATTCTATGTTCTTATCATTATCAGTTTACGTTTTTATCGTTATCAATTTTAGGGTAAAGTTTTTGAAAAATGAGAAAAATTTCTAGTAAATGAAAAATTGTAAGATAAAAATTTTTTAACTTTTATTCGCAATTTAAACTATTAAATATTGTTAGAATTTTAGTGTGAAATGTTTTCAAAATTAAATTATAATATTTTCTACATTTTTATTAAGTGATGACGCAACAACAATATGTTGTTATATAAATTGTACTATGGACAAGATGCGAAAATATTCGGAAATAACTGCAATTTAATTTCTTATAAATCAATATAAAACAATACAAGATATTTACGACGATTCAGTATCAGTTTTGCTTTCAACAATTTCTCAGAAAAAGCCATGCTTTGCAAGTTACAGTTTTAGAGAACATCCATGGACTCATTATTTCTGAATTCTGAAGTCTGAATTAAATTATCAATATTTCTATTTGAAAATTGTATAAAATTTGAATCAAAGAATTAAGAATTTCATTAAAAGTTGAATTTTTTAATGTTTCTTATCAAAGAAACATAAAAAGTTCAACGAACTTAAAAAAATTAGTAAAAAATTTCCTAAACTGGTATTTTAGATATTTTTATATAAAAGTGACATTAATTGTAGAGATAAGCAAATAAGCTAGAATAAACAAAATTTTGTATAAAAAGCTTAGAACAAATCAAAAACTTTTCAGTCTCTTTTAAACTTTCTAAGTAGCAAAAAAAATGTTTTTTAAAATTTTGTTTTATTTTGCCATTGCCATTACAGCAGTTACATTATTACCACATGAAATTCCACCAGATGATGATTATCTTCCATCACAAACTCGAATAATGTCAGGAACGCCAATAACTTCAGCAACTTATGCACCTTGCTATACAACAATTGTCGTTTTTCTCACAAATGTGACAAGAATTTGTGGCGGTTGTATAATTTCACCTGGTAATAAAGTTCTCACTGCTGCAAGTTGCATATTATCAACTTATCAAAATGCCACATCGACAAATATGATTTTCTCATTTGGAATTCTTTACATTCCATTGCTTTTGTATCGTATGACGAATATTGCAATTCCAATTGGCTACAATGTGAGCTCAAATACATCAAGCAATGATTTAGCAGTTATAACTCTCAATCTTAATGTCACCGCAAATGTACCAAACATGAAAGTTTCAAATCTAAGCAATATTGCAACCAAAGATGCTTTTGTGGGTGAAAATTTAATTGCTTGTGGATTTGGTGTTAAAAATAATCTTGGAATTCGACCAATATTTTTGAATTGTGTGACTTTGACTGTTGTTAGTACTGATACTTGCTTTAGTAGCAGTTCAACAACAACTGCTGCTACTTGTCCTACAGTAAGTACAGCTTCAACAACAACTAGTGCAAGCACAACCTCATCAACTACAAGTTCAAGCACAAGCACAACAACAAGCTCAACAGTGTCAGCTACAGATACAACAACTGCGAGTACTTCTACATCTGCAACAACAACAACAGCTCCAACTACAACTTCATCATCAGTTACTGCATCAACAACAACAACTTCATCGACTTCATCTTCAACAGCTGGAATAATTTGTACTAAAAACACAGACGGACATGGAGTTTGTTATAATGATGAAGGATCACCAGTTTTTTCAAATAGAACCGGCACTTTGGTTCAAGTTGGAGTCATTTCTTATGTTGCAAATAGAAATTCAAGTTTTTGTGGAACACTTGTTGTCATAACACAAGTTGGAAATTTTAGAAGCTTCATTGATAGTGCTTAAAAGATGAATTTTTAAATTCCTTTACAAAAAGCATTAGAGAGGCAAAAATTTGATTTCTTTCGGAAATTTGTTTTATTTATTTAAAATTGTGAAAAATTAAAAGAATTTTAAAATAATTTCTTTAAATTTTTCAAAAATTCAAAATTGTTTACATTAGTCGAAAATTTTTTTCTTCTTTATTGATGGTAAAAAAAGCATCAAAACAAGAAATTTAAGAATAATTTTTTTATTTGTTTAAGCTCCATGCCTCGGCTAGTTTTTCAATATCATCCAGTGAATATTCTTGAACTCTTTTCTTTATATTTGCTACCACAGCTGAAGCTATTGATGTTGCTGAAATTAATCAAAATTTTGTATCAATGAGAAAATTATTTTAATTGAAATTTGAAAATTTGTGAAGTTTTTTATGAAAATTGAATTGAATAAAAATTTAATTAAATTTTCCAAGCCTTAACCAAGAATATAAATTCAGAAGTATTTGATAAAATTTTCTAGTCTTCTCTGACAGTGTTTGAGATTATTGCAGAATTTCACAAGTGTTAAAAAAATTTGCTGCTTTCTTTTTCAGGCTGTTCGGGTATTATGTAAAGGAAAATTTGGCAATTTTTGACTTTCGTTCCCCACTTCGAAATTCTAACTTGATTCAAAATTAAAATTTTTTGTATGGAGCATAACGAGAGCTTCTTATTTACGTTATATATTATCCTATCAACTTTTTAAATGCCTAATCTTAAAATTTTATTAACGAGCTAAAAAGAGATGAAGAAAATTTTTCTTATTTTGCTTACCTTTCTCAGAATCATAATATTTCATCAAAGCCTTTTGTAACAAAACTTTCAAATCAACTTTCACTCTTGTCAGCATAATTTTACTAGTTTCACTAATTTTATAATCTTCAATTGTTTTCTCATCCTGTAAAACTTTGCCGCTAAACAGCAATTTTATTTCAATCAATGGAATATTCTTTTCTTCCTCAATTTTTGACTTGAGAACTGCAATTGATTGTGATGGATCGAGATCAATTGTAAATTCTGATCCGTTGATTTCTTTGATTTTTATTAGCATTCTTTAAGTTTTTGATTTGTTGATTGAGTTTGAAATTAAAGGAGATGAATTATGATAACAAAAAATCCTTTCAATGAACTAAAAAAAAAGAAGATTAGAAAGTTTATTATTTAAAAAGAAATTAAATAAATTTAATATTTTTAACTTACTTGCTGATACTTTTGATTGTTAAATAAATGGAAACTAAATGAAATTTAGCAGTAATTTCTATTAAATTTTCTAATTTTTTAATAAACTAATTTTGTAAAGTTTTAATCATAATAACAAATTGCAGGGCTGAACGTCTGTAAAAGTTGTAAGGGTTGAATATTTTTTCTATAAAAAATTTTTTTATTTTATTTATTAAATTATTGCCTATTTTTATACTTTATACTGAAAATTCAGGCTTTCAAATTTTAATTTTATTTTAAGAATTTCTTGAAATCATAAAATTAAATTAAGATAAAAATTATTGAAATATCTTAATTCTGTCAAAATCAAACGTTGAAAAAAATTTTAAATTATTTTCAGCTAAAGTCATCTTCACATTATCAAAAAAAGACAAACTTAAAAAACATCAAGAAAATTTACTCAATCTAACCGGAAAAATAAAAAATCTACTGAAATAATCATGGGATTTGTCTTAAAAACAATCAATGGAGATTTATTCAATGCGACAGTATCTTTAGCTCATTGTGTTGGAGCTGACTTCAAAATGGGAATGGGAATTGCTGTAAAATTTCGAGATTTGTTTGGACAAGTTGATTATTTGAAGAGTCAAAAGGTGATAATTTAAAAAAGAATTTATGATTGATTAAAATTTTCTTATATTCTTTTTTGCAAAAATGTCTAAAGAAAAATTGAAAATTTTTATCCAGATCCAATCAGGAGGTTGTGCAGTTCTCAAAGTAAACAATCCAGATCGTTTCATTTACTATCTCGTAACAAAACCAGCAACAGCTCCAGGAGTTCTTCCAACTTATGAGTCACTAGAAAGTTCACTTCGAGCAATGCGAGAACATATGTTAGCCAACGAAGTCAAACAAGTTGCTATGCCACAAATTGGCTGCGGTCTTGACAAACTTCAATGGAATGAAGTCGAGCAACGTTTGAGAAATGTCTTCGAAAAAGATGATGTTGAAATTGATGTTTATGTTTACTCACCACCAAAATAAAGACAAATATTTTTCTTATTTCACAAAAATTTTCTTCTCTTTTTATTTGCGGATCTCAAAATTAAGCAATACAATAAGAAAAGAAAAATCTTCACAAATTAAAAGCACGGAATTTCGTGATTTTGATGGATTTTTTTAGAAGCGCAATTTGGTGAAGAACCATTTGTTCTTGCCACTCTTGTAGCGATCTTCAAAACGCATTCTAATTTGGAAGCGTGCCTTTTTGCGTTTAATTGGATCCTTCAAGTCCTTTACACTGTATTTGTTATCAAGTGTCACTTCTGGTACGCTGTAACGTGTTGGCATAAGGTGATTGTAGTTAATGAGCTGGAATTTGAGAAAAGAGAAAAAAAAGTTAAACAAATTTTTAGAAAATGATTTAATTTTGAATAAGTTTCTGGATTTTTAATTATTTTTAGCAATTTTTAGTGTTAAATCAATTAATTTAGAGTAAACTATTGAAACTTGAAACTGAATGATTTGTTTCAAAAACTTTAAACTTAATGAATGAAAAGCAATGAAAAATGTCAGTTACTTTTACACTTCAAATGTCACAAACTCTTTCTCAGGTTCATTATTGTTGCACTATTGATTCAAACACATTTGAATTTAAGACATTTCAACAATATCAACTGTATAGACTGCTATGCTGATATCACAGGAACTCATGTTTATCATATTTATATATTGAATCCAGTAAGAAAAATGAATTATTTATCTGCCTTAAAAATCTTGTCAGCTTATCCTTCAAAATTTTAAACTCAGATTGAATGTCTCAATTGATTTGTTACACTTTGAAATTTACTAAATCAACAAATGAAATAGTTAAAAATTGTCTTAATTATTTAAAAACAATCGAGCTTATATCCGTAAATTCCACATAGATTTAAATTATTCTTTTGTTAGTTAACGATTTTGAATAATCCAGAAACTTTTATATAAATTTCAACAACAACTTACCTTAACGAAAGGCTTGATCCTGCAATTTTTGTGCACTTTAGCTTTATTCATTCTTCTTGTGACACGTCTTGGATAGCGATCAATGCCAGCTACGAGTGCTTGTCCGAAGAGTTTCTCTGATGTGCCTTCATCAAATGTCTTCATGATGATCGCCTTGCGACCAGCATATCGCCCGCTCAGCACGAGCACAACTTTACCGGATTTCATGATCTTCCCCATGTTTGGCTTTTTTAATGTTTCTATATGATTTGTTGGTTATGTCGATGAAATTTTTATTTTATTTGATTTTGTTGTTCATAAAAGGAGACGAAAAACATTTAATTAGAACAAAAATTTTTGAAATTTTATGAAAATTTAACTTATGTGAAAACTTCAAAAGAAATTTAAAGAAAAATCATCAAAAATTATTTCGCAAATTTTTATTTTTGTGTGTTTCGACTATCAAAAATAAATACAAAATTTTTTTTCAATTTTCTTTAAATTTCTCTAAAAATTCTCACAAAATTTTAAATTAAAATCAAAAAATCAGCTTTTGGTCATCACTTCAGTCACTTTTCATCATTTTTCTTTCACATTTTCCGCTAATTTTTTGATTTTTATTTGAATTTTGTTTCAACTTACGTCTATTCGACGCACGATGGGTAAGGAAAAAGAACGAGAAAAATGTTCGACATATGAAGCATGGTTATGTGATAGGAAAGAGACTGTAGATGTTGTTGAGTGTCGACTTGTCGATAGATTGTTTATAAAGAAAATTAAGATAAATATTATTTGGAAAGAAGGAAATAAATTCTTGATTAAAGTTTAATTGTGAGTTTTTATTAAAATTTTATTGGAATGTTGATTGGAAAAAGTTTTTAGGAGTTGTTTTGAATTTTCAAATTGCATATGAAAATTTTGATTTATTAGGAATTTTATTATTTTTGATAAATTTTTAATAATAAATTTAATAAAGTTTTCTCTTCTTCTTCTTCTTCTCATAAAGTAAACATTTTATGAAGCCAAGTTTATTAAAATTAATAAAAATATTCAAATTTTTTAAAATTATTTATTTAAAAAAGTTTTATAAAATAACACAAAAATTTCTAAGAAAAAGTAAATTAAACTTGTTGTATTTAAATTTTAACTTTCTTATTTCTTATTTATTATCCAAACATTATCTTTTAAAACTTTTAAATTTAACTTTTTTACTTTATTTTAAAAAATCTTTTACAAGTTAGATTTTTCTTCAAAAATAAATAAAATACTTTGACAAAATTCTAGACATGATAATTCTTTAATTTGATTTGTTTTGTAAAGAGAAATTAAAATGATTTTATTGAATTATTGAGCATAGTTCAATTAATTGAAGCTGTGAAATGATAATTTTTTGTTTTATTCAACTTCAATCGAGTTCAATCAATGAAATAAAATGTATTTGATTTCCGAAAAAGTAATATGAATTTTTTTAAATCCGCAAAACCAAAATAAAATATTCAAGTCATTTTGTTTGTTTTATCTGTTATTTTTATCATAGTTTGATTAATAAGTTTTTTAGTTTTAACGAGAAATGTTTTTAATTAATTTTGCCAATGATAAACTCAAATAATTTAATTCTCTATTTTTTACTTTTTTTAACTTTCACTATGGTACAGATCACAACTATGGACAGTATTTGTCGACTTTGTGCAAAATTCTCCTCAACAACTACCTCAGTCTTCTCATTTAACAATAATAAATTAATTTCTGACATCATGCAAATTATTTGTCCAATAAAAATTAGTCCTTCTGATGATTATCCAAAACAAATTTGCGATAAATGTTTGAGGATTATTTTTGAAGCTTATGAATTGCGTGAATTAAGTGTAAAATCTGATATTAACTTTAGAACTGGAAATTTTAGTCAACCAAAAGAAAATTCAGTAACATCGAGTATAAAAGTGAAAGAGGAACCATGTGATATAAGAAATCCAATAGAGTACTTTGATGAAAGCATCTCAGAAGCAGAACTTGAAACATTTAGTGATGAAGATGAACCATATGAAGATGATGAAGAAATTCTTGATGAAATCATTCCAATCGAGCCTCAAATTAATAAACAAAAAAGTAGTGATGATAAAGGACGAAAATATTCTTGCTCGAAATGTCCAAAATCTTTCACATTACTTTCAAATGTTCAACGACACATAAATCACAAGCATAGGGAAGTTGAAATTCCTTATAAAGTTTATCCACCAAAAAATCCAGTAACACTAAAAAATTCAATAACACCTAAAGAAATAAAATCAACACATTGTCCCATCTGCAAAATTTTTATTTCACATAGAACTAATTTAAATCGCCATATAAAAATGCATCACTCAGGTAAATCTAGTTTTAAAATATTAAATTTCTCTCATTTCTAAATAAATTTTAAATTAATTTTTAGGAATAAATCGACAAAGTTATAAAAGAAAAGCAGTAGAAGCTATAAATGTTTTAGAAAAAGCAAATGAATTGACTAAGAAACTTTTAAATTCACAAAAGAAGCAAAAATATATTCAATTTATTTCAGTAGTCAGCAGTGATGAACATGTATTTACTTATGAATGTTTATTATGTAAAAAACAAAATGGATTTTCAAAAGTGTGGAAGCAGAATGCGCAGAATGGTGGAATTTCAAATATAAGAAGACATTTGAGTACTTTTCATGAAATTGAACTTAATAAAGTTGAAGGAAATATTTGTGTTGATGATAACTAATGAAAAAAATATAAAGCAATTATTTCCTTAATAAAAATCAATTTGAAAACTTAAACAAATTTCTGTCTCTTCTGTTGACAACAAAATAAATTTTTCTTTTAATTTAGGGTTAATTCTTTTGACTCGCTTCTTGAAATCAAAATAGGTAATTTATTTGATTAAAATAATGTACAAAAGAAAACATTAATTTTCATATTTCAAACAATTTTTTCTAAAATTTTTATCAAAGAAACAAGATAATGAAAGATTTCAAAAACAATTGATAACTAAAACTATTTTAATCTTTTTTAGTCAAAAAATTTCTAAGAGTCTTGAAAAATTAAAATTTTATTTCAAAAAATTTACTGTAATAATTTAGTCAGGCATGTTGCTTTTTGTTGATTCTTTCCAGAAGGAAGACACGGTGGCGTAAAATTTGCCACTTTCGCCACTTTTCTCCCTGTTTTTTTCGTTCTTTTCGCTCTTTTTCTGTATTTTTACATTAATTTATTCAAATTAATTTATCAATAACTGGTGTGCAAACACAAGCAAAAAACAAAAAAGATCAATAAAGAGTAAATGAAAGCAACTTGTTGAACTTTTTTCCCTCTTTGTTGTTCCTATTTGCTATTTTTTGATCATTTTTGTGTGTGTCTAAGCCTGGTGTTTTACTATTATTAAGCGAAAAAAATTTTTTCATTATCATGAAAATTCAAATTTGAAGTTAAAATTTTTTATTCTTATTCTCAGTCAACTCAAAATACAAAATTCTTATAAAAAAGAAATATAAATTATTCATCATTAATTTCATTCAATGATTTTTCTTCATTTTCACTCTCTTCACTTTCTGTTGTTTCATCATTATCCTTCTTCTTTTTCTTTTCTTTAACAGTTTTATGCTCAATATTGTGACAACTCTTCAAATGTCTTCTAAAATTTGACAACGATTTATTGTTGATATTTTGTACAAAAGTTTTCATTTTTGCGCCTTCTTTATCACACAGCAAACATTTATAGGTAAAAGTATTGGGTAAATTTTCACTAATAACTGAAATATGCTCTGTTGCATCTTGATTGTAAAAATGTGCTAAATATTTTTGTGTTAAATCTGAGAAGTCTTCAGAAGTATTGATGACATTGAAGCTGGTTGATTTTTCTCTTTTTAATTTAAATTTTCGTTTTTGATCTAAAAATAGAAAAGAATAGTTTCTATTAACATAGGATAATTGAATTAAGTCAGATAAGCAGGAAAAGAGACACTTTTGGATTTTCAAACTGAAGAAGATTTAAATCTCCTGGCTAGTTAGATGTTTTGACAAACAAGCTTTTAGCAAACATTTAAAAATGTTTAGTCAGCTTAAACTCTTTATTTATTTATTTAAGCTATTGTTGCAAAAAAAAAAGTTTATTCTTTAAACCAGAATTTAGATATCAAAAAGCGTAAAACTTGACCTATTGAGGCCAATAATTCTTCCATTTCTTTAATTTAAGATTTAAATAGTTTTCATTATCAAAAAACTTAAACTTACGATTATGAATTTGTTTCATATGTCTTCTTAAATTAGTCGCAAAACTAAAACTTGCTCCACACAAATCACAAGAATGAGCTGAATTTTTGTCATCCTTCTTTTTTATTGAATAATCACTGTTATGAACTTGTCTTTCATGTCGTCTTGCATTTGTTGCAAAAGTAAAAGTTGCAGGACAATGAGGACATTGAACACCATTAGCTACTTTCTTATATTTATATTTTTTGGATTTAAACTCTGAAGCAAATGGATTGACAGGATTATAGTCCGATTCATCTTCTTCCATGCTCTGATCTTCATCATTTTGAGATATTTCTTCTTCACTTTCATCATACATTTCAAATGGATTCAATTCTTGACTTAATTTTATTGTTCGAGGATTTTCAATTGCTAAAGTTTGACCACGAAATTTCAATTCACTTTTTACACTTTTCTCTCTTAAATCTATCGCATCAAGAACACCTTTGAGGCAAATTTCACAAATTGATTTTGGTAAGTCATCAGATGCGTCAATTCTTATAGGACAAATTAAAATAATCATATCAGATAAAAGCCGGTCTCGCTTAAAAGTGAATATTGAAATTAAGTTTTTTGATTTTCCACTGCAGAGACGACAAATTGAATCCATTTTTGGTGAATATTTCAAAACCCTTTTAGCTTAATCAATAATTTTTAATTAAATAATTTTTTCTCAAAGCTTTAAATTAATTTTTATGAGATCAAAATTTATTTTTGTTTTGTTTACACTTTTAAATTTTATAAAAATTCTGAAGAGAATCAGTTTTTATGAAAAGATCTGGAGGGATTAAATTTTTTGAATTTGCTGTTTAATAAATAATTCAAATATATTTTGACTGTTGAACTTTTTTGATTTAACTAAAGTAAAAGAACCTAATTATTAATATATTTTTAAAAACTTTAGATTCAAATTACGATTTTTCAGCATTTCTTTGATCAAATTTGATCTTGTTTAAAGTTTCCAATGTAGAAATCCAAAAGCTTTCATAAAAAAATAATCACTTAATATTTCTTAACAAGCTCTTAAAAATTAAGATTTGAATGCAATTACTAGTTAGTTATCAAACGTTTTGATTGTAATTGTTATCCCTAACGTTTAGTTACATTTTTCTACTTAAATCTTTCAAACAATAATACGTGCTAATGTTTTACAATTATTCATCACAATACATTATTTACCACTAAAATTAATTTTAAATGAGAAAATTTAAATAAATAAAAACACATTTTTATTACAGTAGACCATCATGCTCTCGAATGATGACACGAAAGATGAGTTCACTGGTGAAGTCCACTTCAAAGAATGATTGAACGACAAATGATGCATTTTTGTGCACGATTCGCGAAAAGAGACGAAAAGCGAACGATAAAAAAAACGAACAAATACAATGAAATTTTGAGCGAAAATTTTTTTGTCATGTGAGTTGCATTATTTTGTTTTTGTTTTTTTTTCATATTCATTCATGGCATGAATGCATTACAGTAACCATTTTTATTTTTATTTTTTACATTTGTAAATTTGCTGTAATAATGTTTCTTGCAAAAAGTTGTCTATCCTTTTTGTTTTCAATTGAACAACCTGATATATGTTGTTGCTGTAAAAGAAACAAAATAATGCGACTTCACATGGCATCCCAAATAATCATAAATAATCACAAAAAAAATCACAAATCATAACAAAAAAGCCTAAAAATCATTAAAAATCATAAAAAATCATACGAATTTATGGAGTGTCCACCCATGGACAAAATATAAAGAGAATCACATTGAATATAACTAATTGTATGTAAGTATTATCTGTAAACTTTCAATGCTGTTTTGCAATTTCCAGAATTTAAGTTTACATAGTTTACAAAATGATTATTTTGGTCAAGTTTAAGCTCTGATTATGACTCAATTATTAGTTTAAACCTCCTCATTTTTAATTTGGTATAAAAGTATACACATCTTGATATTTTTGGGAAATCATCATTACCAAAAAAAAATCATTATTCAAGCTCACCTATTGCTATTAAAAATGTTAGGGTATTGAATTTTACTAGAAATAATCGTTTTAAAACTTGATTATGAATTTCTGTAACTTTTATTTTAGAATAAAAAGATTAAAAACTTTTTTAATGACCGTTAAAATCAAATTTAAAATTGAAAACAAAAATTTATCCCTTCAGAACTTTTTTTTCTTAATCCCAATTTGAATATAAACAAAAAATATTTCTTATCTCAAATTCATCACAAATAAATTAAAAATGGACTCAATTTGTCGTCTTTGTTCATTAAATTCAATTTCACTGCAATCAGTGTTTACAATAATGAACGATCGTTTGTTAATTGACATGATTGCTATCATATGTCCAGTAAAAATTGAAATTAATGACAATTTACCAAAAGGCATTTGTAGTCTGTGTATGAAAATTGTTCTTGATGCCAATGCATTGCGTACAAAAAGTGTACAAAGTGATTTAAAATTTAGATCAATGGAATTCACTAATGAAATTCCTGAAAATGTAGTAAATATTAAAAAAGAAAATGAAGAAATATTAATGAGCGTACTTGGTGGTGAATATGAAGAAGAGCAGGAAGAAATAGAAAATGATTTTGAAGATGAAAACGATGAAGATTTTAATGAAGATGAAGAAAGATCAACTAAAAAATTGAAGATTAAAAAAATTCACACACAAGACACAACAAAAGTTTTCGTTGATCGAAATTTAAATAAAGAAGTAAAAAAATATTTTATTGAACCAAAAGAAAAAGGAGAGAAATGGATTTGTAAAATGTGCAATAAATCTTATGCTGGTAAGAATTAAAAATTGTTTCGAATGTTTGAAAAATTTCAAATCTTTTATATTTTTCTTTAGGTAATGTTTTCAACTGCAAAGAACATTTAGCATTGTCACATCAAAACATTGCATCTCGCTTAGGATTAACAAAACGTGTGAAAATTCGAAAACCTGTCAATAAAGTAAATTTAACAAATCATATGGTGTTTGTTAATGACACAAATGCTGAAACAAACTAAAAAAATAATTAATGTATTAAAATCTTGTTAAATGAAAATATTTGTTCAAAAATATTTTAAATTAATAAAATGATAGAGAAATTTTTGTGCAAAACAAAATATAAATGTCAACAAATTCATTTGGATGTAAACTGTTTCTAAAATTTATTATGTTCTAAATGTAAAAAACTGAAATTTAAAAATCAAACATTTTTGTAAATCATATAAAGAAAAAATTCTGTTAACTGACATAAATATTTTGTTACAAGTAAAAATCAAATGTAAAAATTAAATTTATAAGAGTAAAATAATTGATAGTTTGAGTTTTAAAAGAAGTTTATGCCAAAAATGTGTTTAAGTCTACTATAATAAAAACATCAAATCTGAAAGTAAAAGTTTTTTATTTTGGATTCAAATAGTGTAATGAGATTTTGCAAGATTTGGATTTTTCCGGATTATTTAGACTTTTGGTAATTTAAAATGATCATTTTAGTTGTAAAATATCATTGAAAAATTTGTTTTTTATTGATCACAATGCGATTTCAGAACCTTTTCGTCTTTTATGTTCCATAATATTCAAACTATTAACTAACAGTTTTTACTTACAATCTCTCAGGTTTTCATTTTAAAATTGTATAAAAAATTTAATAAATTGTTTAAATTTTATACAACGTGTTTCAAAATTTTAAATTGCCGAAACTTCTTTTATCAAAAAAAAGTTTACAGCCCCTTGGAGGGAAATTGTTTCTCAATTTATTTTTCAAGAACTAAAAATTTTAAAATTATTTTAGTTAAAAATAATCAGCCAAAGAAAAAATGTCAATTTTATTAGCTGATATTGATGCAACTTGCTCAAATTTGGGTTATCATGATGGAAATAAATATTATATTGAAGAAGACACAATTCAGTCATTGAAGGTGGGAAAAATTTAAAATTCTCAAAAATTATTTAACAATATTTTAATTCTTTTTTTAGCATTTAATTTGGATACTTCGACGAGACAATCTTGACAGCCATGAATACCGCCGCTACATAGGTCACATGAAAGTGGTCAAAACAGATTTAATTCCAATGCTAGTTTGTTACTGCAATAATGTTGAACTTTCTGACGTACTCTTGCGACTTCTTGTCAATCTCACAAATCCAGCAATTTTATTTTTTCGTGCTGATTTACCTAAAGATAATGCTGGAAGAAGAATTTATTTGGATATGGTTGAAATTTCACATTCATACAAAGAGGCTTTTGGTGAAAATAGAGAAGTTTGGAAAGCACTTGTTCAAAGATTGAAGAAACTTTTAGAAATTGTAAGTTAAAAAAAGTTCTTTAAGTTTTTATTTAATTAATTTTAAAAAATTTTTAGGATGTCAGTGATCGAATGGAAGAGCAAAATCTTGTAATTGAGAGAATTTTGGTTTTAACAAGAAATGTTCTTCAAGTCCCAACCAATGTACAGTATGAAAAGCGTGTAGACAATGACATGAGTGTGCATGATCAAGTTTTATTAGCATTACATGAGTCTGGCATGCTTGAACTTCTTCTCAATTCAATTTTAAATTCACGTTATGAAAATCAATTTTTCTTGCACTCTCTTGAAATTACTTATTTAATTTTTCGTGATCAAAATGTTGAAATGTTAGCAAAATCATCACTTGAAAGATCAGAAGCTGAAAAACATGCTGATGAGCAAGCACTGATTGCAGCTAGAAGAATTGAACGTGAAAGAATTATGCAACAAATACCACCAGCAAGACATTCACGTTTTGGTGGAACTTATGTTTATCGAAATGTCAAATCAATCAGTGATAAAGATTTAATTTGTCATAAACCACTAGAGCGAGTTGTCAGCAATGATTTAAGTCGAGATAAAAAGAAAATCAAGCCAAATTTTAGATTGACAAAAGATGAAGATCGCTATGAGCGACAAAGTGCTTTTCAAATTCGACTTTTTCTTCGTGAATTTTGTGTAAAAGTTCTTGAACTTGCTTTTAACAATCTTGTAAGACAAGTTCGACGTGTGCTTGAACGTCCATCATCAGAAAGTTCTGGACATGATCAATCTTATCTTCTTTGGGCAATTCGATTTTTCCTACAATTCAATCGACTTAATAATTTCAAATATGAAGTTGTTAGTGAAGCTTTGAGCACTGGAACAATTCATTGGATTTGTAATCAAATTCAACATGATGCTGACATGGTTCAAAATGATAAAAGAATGAAAATCAATTGGAATCGACGATTGCAACTTGGAATTCTTGCTTATCGTGAATTTCTTGAAAATATTCCAGTACTTGAACAACAAGATGATGAAGAAATTAAAAATTTAGTGATGAAATTAAAAAGCAATGTTTTTTATGTCATTGAATATCGAGAAATTGTTATTCAATTGTTGTTGAGTTATAATGAAAATAATTTCACAAGAATGTATTTGAGAGATTTAATTGATACAACAAATGTTTACTTGAAATTAATGGAAAAGTTTTGTCAAGGAAGTATTATGGTTCAAGCAAAAGTCAAGAAGAGCAAGAAAAAAGAAAAGAAAAAGAAGGAAAAAATTGTAGAAGAAGAAAAGAGTGAAGAGGAAAAATTGCAAGTTAAATTGGTAATTAAATTAAAATTTTAATTAAACTGTTTAATGAATTTATAAATTTTTTAGGCAAAATTAGAAGCACAATGGGATTCAAAAATTTCATCAAATCTATCGGTAGTGCTAGGTAATGAGATCAATATCGTTGAAGAAGAAATTCCAAAAGTCAATCAAGATCATGAATTGTCAATTGCTGAACAATGGTGAGTTTTAATTAAATTAATTAGGGAATTTTAAGTGTATAAAATAGAAAGAAATAAATGTTTTGGGCTGAGCTACATTTCATATAAAGTTCGCGTTTTTTAGAGTCTGTGGATATTCAGTAGAATGAGAAATGATCGAAAAGTGTCAAATTTTTCTTTACGTACAAGGAAAATTTAATAACTTTTTCTTCATTACCGGAAAAATTTTCAATCTACTTTCAAGTGATTCTTGAATTCTATACTGAAAATTTACAACAATTCAAGTGATTCTTGAATTCTATACTGAAAATTTACAACAATTAATTTTTACTGTTACCAAAAATGCATAAAGTTTACCGTTTATTTGACTTTAGTTTGCTAAATGAAAAGTTTAAACCTATATTTGGCTACTCAAATATATAACATGAAAATTAAAAATTTTTTAATTCATTGATTTTAATTTTCTCTCGTGTTTAACAGCAAAGCCAATGCTGACAACATTTTAGAATTCCTTGAAGACGAAGAATATGAAAAAGCTGTAATTTTACTTAGAGAATGCAGAAAACTGTGGTCTGGTGAAATTTTTGGATTCGAAGGAGCTCAACCTGAAGATGAATTGATGACATTAAAAAATTTATTTGTTTCAAGTGACAATAATAAAGAAAGTGCAGAAGATTTTTGGAAAACTTTTAATGGTGGTGATGAAAAATCTGAAGGTAAGAAAAAATTTAATAAAAAATTTCAAAATTTAATTTTAAACTTTTTGATTTTAAGATGAAGAAGATGATGAAGAAATTGAAAGTTATGATGAAGAAGAAGAGGAGGAAGAAACAGAATTAAAAGAAGTTGTAATGAACTTCAATGACATTGAAAAACGGTAAAAAACCTAAAATATCAATTTTCAAACAAATTTTATCAAATTCATTTTCAATTTTTAGTCTTTTAAATCCAAAAATAATTCGAGCTTGCACTTTTGTTCTTCAATCATGGGAGAAAATGAGTTATCGTGAAATTAAAAGTGCAGTCACAGTTCTTTATCGAATTGCAGTTAATCAAAAAAATCCAATTATGCTAATGCAGGCACAGCTCTTTAGAATCTTTCAGCAAGTAGTAAATTCACCAAGTGACAATCGCTATGAAGAACTTAAAAAACTTGCAATTCATATAGTGAAACAATTTGTCAAAGTAGCTGCAAGAAATCCTAAAATATATGCCGAACTTTTGTTCTTCAAGTCACATCGAGAATGTTATGAAATTGAATTTGGATATAATGAACAATGGGGTGGTGCTGAGTAAGTTTTTAAACAGTTTTTTTTCAACTTTTTGAAAATTCATTTAATTCCAAGAAATTTACTCAATTTCAAATTATTTTTTCTTTCTAATTTTTTAGATCAAAATCAAAAGCATGGACAGAAGCACAAGAAGAGCAACTTCGAAGTCTCTACATGCAAAATCAAGAATCACCACAAACAGACCAAGATGTCATTGATTGGATTGTTGAAAATCTTCATGATAAATCACGAAATCGTAGAAATGTCATCAAAAAGCTCAAAGAACTTGGTTTGATTTTCAAAGCACCAACAAAGAAATCAAATGCTGCAGCTGCGAATAAAAATTTGTTTATCAAAGATGAAGATGATAAATTAATTGAGCTTTATGATGCTCATCGATTAGAACCAAATTGCTTAGATAAAATCATGGAACTATTCAATAAGAAACGATCAAAGAAAGTTGTCGTAAGGCGAATGGTTCAACTTGGATTAATTGCTGATGAAAGTGAAATTTTACCAGCTAAAAAGAATCGAAGAGAAAATTATAATCGTGATGAATCAAGTGCAGCACAATCAGAGTCAGAAAGATCAGAATTTTCAGATTCAGAAGATGAGGATGAAAAACCAAAACGATCAACACAATTTCACGGTTCAAATTATAATTTTAATGTCAATGCTTCACAAAAGTTGAGAAATGAAATTGAAGAATCTTTGAAAGAAGCGCTTGAATGGATAATTGAGTCATTAAATGAAGCAGCTGAAGATTTTGAAGAGCCATCAGATGAACTTACTGATGCTATTCCTCTTGTGCCTTTTACAGAAGCTCAAAAATCAGCTTTTGAAAATCAACAATTTATTGAATTGCTGAAAAGCATTAATTTAATTGAACCAATTGAGAATGAAAGTTATTGGAAAATTCCAGCAAATATGATGCCAAATGAATTAAAAGACAGAGCAAAAATGTTAAATGGTGAAACTATTGAAGCTCCAAAAAGAACTTCAAATAAAATTGAAAGTGAAAGTGAAGATGAAGAAGCTGGTGGTGACTTATTTAGTCGATTGAGAGCACAACATCATGCTTTGGCTTATAACAACAGTGATGATGAAGACAAACATGGAAAAATCAATAAAAAGCAAGTCAAAAAGTTAAACACAAGATTGGCTAAGAAATTATATCAAGAAATGAAATTTGTTCATGAAAATTCACTATTATGGCTCAAAAATATTATTGAAAGTAAAATAATGAAGAAAAATGATGAAAAAGAAATTGAAGCTGAAAATGATGAACAAAAAGAATTTTTAAAGAATGAAATTTGTGTGAAATTCTTGAATGCTTTGTGTTTTGAAAAAAATAAAGGAAATTGGAAAATTCCTGAAAATTTTAGAGTTGGAGATTTAAAGAAAAGATTGAAAATTTTTGAAGATTTAGGAAATGACAAAAATGATAAAAGTGATGAAGATTTTGAAAATGAAGAAAGTCGGTCGGAAAGTTCTTTCAGAAATAACAAAAACTCATCAAAATCTTCTAAAAAAGTATCTAAAAGACTTCAAAAAATTAGTGAAAGTTCATCTGAAGAAGAACAAAATGAAAATAAACTTTCTGATTCTGAAAATTCAAATCAAGCTGAAACAAACTCTAAAAATCGTCGTAAATTGTTGTCCGATTCTGATGAATCAACAAGTGACAATGAAACAAAATTGAATTCAACTAAAAGAAACAGAAAAGTTTCAAGCAGTTCTGATAATTCTTCAAGAATGAATAGAACAAAAAATTCATCAATAAATGACACAAAAATGACATTCAATGACACAAAAAGCAGAAGAAGTGAATCAACAGACTCAAAATTAAGTGAAAAATCTTCACAAAAGAGACAAATTGAATCAGACTCAGAAAATGAATCGATGATTGTCATCAAAAAGAAGAAAACAAAGAAACAAGAAAATTCTGATGAAATTGCAATTAACACTCAAGAATTAAAACAACAATTGGCTGAACTTGGTGAATCATCTGATGAAGAGTCAAATGAAAAAGTTAAAAAATCAAGTAAAAGAAAAGCTTTGGACTCATCAGATGAAGAAAATGAAGAAAATTCATCAAATGAAAATGAAATGAATGCATCAAATAAATTAAAGAAAATTAGAAGAATTATTGACAGTGATGATGAATAATTTTATAAAATTTATTTTTGTAATTTATCTAAGAAAATAAAATAAATTTTTTTACTATTTTAATTACAATTCTTTCATAATATCACTACATTTAGCATTAATTTTGATATCAACTAAATGATCAGCTCTTGTGGCACCGATATTGACAATAGCAGTTGGCAGGCCAAGTTCTTTAGCTTGTAATATTATTCTGTAACCACTAAAAACTTGAAGTGATGATCCAAGAACCAAAATTCCATCAGATTCGATGATCAATTTAACAACTTTTTCTATTCGTTCCAATGGAATATTATCACCGAAGAAAACAATATTTGGCTTCAAATCTCCCATGCACTGGAAATAAATAAGGAAAATTTTCAAAATTTTTAATTTATTTTTTGATGAAACTTCAGTTATAAGCTATAAACTTGTTTTTGGGCAATCAAAAACATAAACAGTAAAAAAAATTTAGATATATTTGCAACAAGTATAAGGAGACAGAAACAGGATCATAAATGTCAAAATTTTTTCGAAAAGTCTAAAATAATTTAGTTTTTATAAGCATGTCATGAATCTATCCTTACCTGAGGACATTGTGGCAAATAAAACTTTTTAATATCTTCCGGTGAAATTTCAACATCGCCATCAGGTCGGAAACTTTCAGATTTCATTATTTCAGCTTTTTCTTTCAAATCTTGATTGAAAGATTCCAAAATTTTCTGAAAATCATGTCGATCAATTGAATAACCGCAACGATCTTTTCCTTCATGTCCAACACATTTTACTTTATATCCATTTCCGTGAAGTTCTGTGAATTCTTGACTTCCTGCTTTTGCATGTAAATTATCGACATTTTGTGTCACAATGTGAAGCAATTTATTTTCTTTTTCCATTTCAGCAAGTTTCTTATGTGTTAAATTCGGTTGTACATTGCTAAATTTGGGCCAACCGAGGAAATTTCTAGCCCAATATCTTTTTCTAATTTCATGTGATCGAATAAATTCTGGATATTGAACAGGTTTATGGTTTGAACGTTGATAGAGACCAACACCTTCTGATCGATAGTCAGGAATGCCTAAAAGTTACAAAAATTAGCTTAATCCAAACAGGATTGAAATTTTCTTACCGCTTTCCGTAGAAATACCTGCACCAGTTACAACAAGAATTTTTGGCTTATCATATAAATAATTTTGGATAATTTCAATATCTCTGGGATTAACAGCTTCATGTTTTGGTATGAAAAATTGTGTCACATAATTTCTCGATGGAATTTTAAAATTTTTCACTAAATTCATTTTCTTTTGTTTTGATTTTTATGTAAACACAAATGAAAATTGTTTGTTATGAAAAATAAATTTGATCATCTAGGAAAGTAAATGTTTTTGAAAATATTTAGGCAACTCAGTAAATAATCCTTTAAGTAAAATAATCCAATGAAAAATTTCTGACGCTGCTTTTGCTTTTTAAAAGAGAATTTCGAATTAAAATCATTGGAAATTAAATAAGAAAAGTGAAAGTTTAATGATTTTATAACAAATTTAAAAAATTACTTTGAAAGTTATTGGGAATTTCAAAGATAAATTTTAATAAAATAGTCAACAAATATTTATTTGAGAAAAGTGTTGAAAAAAGATTTTATTAAAAGAAAGAAAATTAATAAAGCGCAAGGAAGTTCAGCAGATTTTATTTTGAAGAATCCTAATTCTATGAAGATATTCGCTCAACTTGAAAAAGCAACAAGCTTAAAATAAAATAAACTGAAATTTCAACACTGTGTAGTAGCTTCGTAAATTCACTAAGCTCAATTTAAAAATGACAACAACAAAATCCACACAATGTCGTCTCTGTGCTGAAACTTCAACCTCATCATTCCCAATATTTTCACTTAGAAACGGTCGTCTCATATCTGATATTATAACTATCATATGTCCAATTAAAATTGACATATCTGACAACTTTCCAAAGTCAATTTGCAGCAAATGTCTTGATGTTGTCACACAAGCAATTCAACTTCGTGAGAAATCAATTGAAAGTGAAGAAAAGTTTAGAAATGGATTCGAAAAAGTCCAAATAAAAGTTGAAACTGATCCATTTAAGGATGCAGTTTGGTTTGATAACAATATAGAAGAAGAAAATGAATCAATTGAAGAAGAGCAGCAGCAGCATGAAATTATAAATTATTTACCAAAAGTTAAACAAAATAATTCAAAAGTCACTTGTCACCTTTGTGGCTTTGTCTTGTCGCATGCAACAAATTTAAGAAGACACATTCTTCGGTGTCATGACGAAAGTCTTGAATTTCCTTGTGAAAAATGTACTTGCAGATTTAGAAATCAAATTAGACTTAATACACATCTTGAGAAAGTTCACAATGAAGATTACAACAAAAGATTTGAAATTCGAAAGCATTCAAACCCACAAACTGCAGTTGTTGTTCCTGAACAAGAATCAGATGTAAATAAAACATTTTCTTGCTATCAATGTGACAAAACTTTTACATTCAAACAAAATCTCAATCGACATTTGAAGAAAATTCATTTGAATATAAAACCAAAAGGAAAAAGTTTAAACATCAAAAATGAAACTGATAAGTGTAAATATTGTGAAGAAAATTTCAATGGAAAAAAATTTAAATATGAACAGCATTTGATTGAATTTCATAGCGATAAATTCCAACAAATTTACAGTTGTGACATTTGTCCCAAGAAATTCGTTTTTTTGACTTCATTAAAAATTCATATTGAAGTTCATAAAATACAAAAGAGATAAAATTTTCTCATAAATATTTTAAATTAATTCAAAAGAAGATTTTTAATTTAGAACAAATTTTTTGCGAATTGTTTTAGAAACAAAAAATTTGAATTTTATTAATTTTTATGAAACAAATGGTAAATAAAGTGACGCTAAAGCATGCACTATGTTGTACTGGAAGCTGGCAATTGAGAGTGCCAACATTAGGAGGTGACAGTGTAGCTCTGAATTTTACAAATGAAGTCATCAAACCAAACACTATCAAGCGACTACAAGGTCGTGGACTGCCCTATCCCAAAGAGCCCTCAAAACGTGGTGACCTTATTGTGAATTTCGACATCCAATTCCCAGACAATCTTAATAAGAATGCTAGGGAAATTCTCAATGATGTGTTGCCTTAGAAAACCCATTTTGTAAAATAATAAAGAAATTTAAATTTTTCGTTGTTGTAAATAATTAGAGATTAAAATTAATTTTAAGATTAGATAAATAATTTTTAGGCTTAAGAAGAAAATTTTTTGTTAGATAAAAAAATAAAAATAAAAAAATTTAACCTATGTTGATTTATGAATTGGAAAAAGTAAATTGTTTTATTGATACTGTTTTCAGATATCAATTAAATGTAATGGAAAGAAGAAAATTCAATTACTAAACTACAATAAAGTACGTTCAATGTCTCATTGCAAGTCCAAATTTTTCTTTAGTGATAAAATTACGGCTTTTTTAAGTCATTTTCATTCATTTCATTTTTCATTTCAATACTGATTATCAGTAATTTATTAGCAAAGACTTGCAGTTGGTAATACATTACATAGTATGAGAAAAACAAAGAAGTATAATATCATAGATAATATAGAATAAGTAAAACAAAATGTTTTGAAGAAATAATTCATACAATATTAATATACAGATAATGAGAGAAAGGATAGAGTAAGATAAAAGATAATTCAATATCAAGAAATAGAAACATGATTAGTTGATGACTTGAGATTTGTTTCTAGTTGGAATAGTGATAACACTATTAAGAAAAGGTTTTTTAATAGTGAGAAGACGATATTGAGAATTTAAGTTTGATGC
>JACWBX010001612.1:2256-19754 GCA_014622435.1 Polypedilum pembai
CCAAGAGGGTACAAATTTCGATTAGCAAATAGTCATTGAAAAATGTTTTTTGTATCAAAATTTTTTCAAATTTTCAAATTTTGATAGAATTTCATCCTTTGTCATAAACTTCTAAGATCTTGATACTTTTTATACTAAATAGACAAGAAATAGAATAAATAGAAATTTAGACTTATCTATTTGATTTCCGAAATCTTAAAAAGTAATTTTGAACACCGTTAAAAAGTTCATTTTAAGAACTTTCTAATAAGTTTTAAGTTCTAAACTGCCTTGATGGGTCAGTGGTAAGACGCTGGCCTAGCAAGCTGTTGGTCCTAGATTCGAGTCCCGAGGTGGAAATCTTGAGGATTCTGAATTTTCAGATATTTTTCACACTCAGAACGTACTGCTATCAGATCGTAGTATAAAAGGTAAGGTCCACCGACGAGATAATACGAGAACGTCAGGCTCATCACCTATCTTCACTAAATCGTATCTTCGGAATGATGACTGAATCGTTGTGTGACGGAATATGTTTAGAAATGGAGCAGTCACATACAACGCCTTACGCTTCATAGTGGAGTAACAGGAAAACATCATCAATAAAAGTTTTAAACACTCTTCTCTTTTTTCGTTATTGTAATACTTTTTTGACTCAAAAGCTCAAATTCAAGGATTTTTAAATATTTTTGTAATATTATTTTTTTTACAAGCTAAAAATTAATTGAAAGATTCATTTTCATATTTGTTTTTGAATTTCACCATTCAAAAATATTAAACGTAAAATGTGATAAGTGGAAATATAAAGCGATGATGAAATTAGAGCTTCTTCTTTTTCTGTCACAAATACTTTTTTAAAAAAGTCATTAAAGGAATTTCATCATGTGATCATTTTTCAATGATTTTTTTTTCACTGATATTTTTGCTTGTTCTTTTTTTAGAATTCTGTTAGTAATGGTTCCTAGTAAAACTAATTTCAATCCATGGAAGAATCTCACCGAGATCCAGAAGGATAAAGCTTTAAATTCAACTGTACTTATAAAAAGATGTGAAACAAAATTAGACGAAATTGACCAATTTGAGTTTTATGTAAATAAAGAACAAATTTTGGAATCACTTACTCAACAACAAATTGATAAAATTTTAAATGGAGAAATTGTAAATCTTGATGATAATTTGTCGATAATTTCCCTAAAAACTGAATCGAATGTTGGAATTGATGAAGATACAGGAATCATAGAAATTTCCCCTTTTGATAAACTCAATGAAGATGAGAAAGAAAAAATTTTAAATGCAAATGTTCAAGTTCCTGGCTACATTGTCAAATTTGGTGAGTTTATAAAAAATGAAAAGAACTCATGCAAATATCTTTCAAGAGATGAAATCAATAAAATGTTGAATGGAGAAATTGTCATTTTCTTCAAAGATCTCGTCGAGTCTTTGGATAACTTTACTAAAAGGAAGAGAGCTCCAATTGATTAAAACAAATCTTGTTATTGTAAAAATATTTAACTAATTTGAAATTTATTTGAAGCTTCTTATAAACGATAAAAGTTGACAAATAATTATGTATAATTTGTGTGATTTAAAAATTTTTTTGAGAGTCACAATGTACCTTAAAAATTATTTATTTTAATTATTTAACTAATAAAAATCAAATAAATGTCGTAAAGAATAAAATGTCGTATGGTGAGCAAGTTTTATATAGCTGTTATAATTATTTAAATCAAATTATAATTTTTTAATCTCGGATCGACTTTAAAAGGCGAAACCAAGCTTAATTCAGGTCTTTTTTCGTTCTAGTAGATTAGAAAAATTTTAAAAGTTTTCCAAAGAAGATTTCAACTGAAATAACATAAACTCTGTTTCAACGTCTTTCGAAATTTTAAAAATTTGTGGATTGCATGAAATTTTTCTTCTTTTTCTCCTTTATAAACTCCATCAAAATAAAATTTTTCGGCAGTTTTCTATAAACACTTAAAAAGTGAAGAACTTAAATATTTTTTCTTTTCAGGAATTTCACCATACTGAAATATTTGACTGAAAGTGTAAGTTGAGTTTTAATTATCATTTTTAAACTTATAATTGCTTATTATTTAATAATAAATTTCATAAATAATTAAAAATATTTCAAAATAAAATAAGTTTGAGAGAAATATTTATGTTAAATTTTAATTTGCATTGAAAATTATTAAACTTTTATAGTTTTAATTTTTAAATTTAATCAAAGAATTTCATTATATATTTGATGAAAGTATATGAATTCTTTATAAACATTTTGAATATGCTTCCGAATTTCACCATAGCACGGTAATCTGTAAACTGTAATTTTTTTCATAAATAGAATGAAGACCGGTTACTAAATCACTTTGACTCATATATCAAATGATTAATCATTGACTACTTTACATTCTAGTGAAATATTTAGAAAAAAAAATCCGTGTTATCATTGAGATAAATGAATGGTTCTTTAATATATTTGTATAAATAGAAAACTTATTAAAATAGAAAAATATGTCTATCTAAGTTCATGAAAGTGTAAAATTCGAAAAATATTTTTGACTGATAAGAATTTTTCGGCAATAAAAAATTAATTAAAAAATTCATAGCAAAAAGCTGAATTTATTTATGAAAATAATTTTTATTTCTCAGATAACTATTTACAGGAAGAAAGAAATTTTTATGTGAAAAACGTGTAGCTAACTAGAAGAAGAAAGAAAATTTAGACGAGATATCAAACGCTACTATGTGTGATTTTCAAATATATCAATTCATTTGAAGTGATTAAGATAATTGTTTGTAGTATTTTGTTATGACTTATAAGATATTTGGCGAAGTCATTGATTAAATTTTCTCAAGAATTTGCTATTTTTACGTTTAGAATTTCGCAATGGAATTTTAATTATTTGAAATAAAAATTTAGAAAATTTTCAAGGCGAGAACCAGAGTTCGAAACCGTTTTGTATTTTAGTCGCGACTAACTAAAACTCAACTGATTTTCAATCTATTAAAATTTAGTTGAAATTTCAATCGTTTGAATTTTAATTAGCTTTAGTCGATCATATTAAAAATGATAAAATAGATTTTTGTCGGGTAAAATGATTAACAAAAATCAGCTAAAATTTGCCCGGTTAAATTATCGATTCAATTTCAATTAAATTTTGGTCGATTTAAATTTCTACTGAAAACCAACTAAAATTTAGTCGATTAGTACTTTATTTTTAAATGACTAAAAATTAGTTTAATTTTAATTTGTCGAAAAACGGTTTCGGACTTTCGGCAAGAACACTCGAATAAAAATCATTAGAGATCATGTAAAGACTATAAGAAAAAAATAAACACAAAAAAAGTTCATTAAAGATAATCGTGTGCTTGAAAATTTCCTTTAGAAAATTCAATATTAGATAAAGACAAATATTAAAAGAACACAGCAAGGAGAAATTGGTAAAACTAATATAAAAATTTCATTATCATCTTTTACAACAAAATTAAAATTATAATTAAAAAATCAAAAAATCTTTATCATTTGCTTTCTTTTGCTAAAAATAGAAAAAACTTTTTAAATAATTTTTTTATTTTCAGAAAATTATAAATTATGTATCCTTTCCAATTACTCAATGATGAACAAAAACAACGAGTTCGTGATTCACTTATAAAAATTGCTGGTGAACAAGTCAAAATTTCTGATGTTGATGAAATTCAAAATCCACGTAATGTTGAAGAATTTTTGAATTCGCTGACACAGAAACAAATTGATGCAATTCTTGCTGGGAAACTCATAGATTGGGAAGACAAAAGTCCAATGGTTGCAGAGACAAGTCAACAAAAAGTTGATGAAGGTGACGAAGATGTATTAACTCATTCTATAAGACCTTTCAAAGTTGTCCATGCAAGAGGTAAAAAAGCACCCAATGTTAAAGTTTTACCTCAAAAACTGAATTTTCAATCATTAAATGTTGAACAAAAGGAAAAAGTTAGAAATGCAATGGTACAATTTCCTGGAAATGAAATAGATTCGCTTCGCAATTTTGTCAACAATGATGAAACATTTTATGAATATTTATCACATGAACAAATTAATGAAATGCTTAACGATAACTTAGTCGTGTTTTTTGGACCACTTTGTGAGGCTTTTGATAATTTCGAGAAAACTAAAGGTGCTACAGGAAATACAAATGAAAGTCATTACGGAAGTGGAAATGGTTGGTAAAAAATTCTGATAAAGAAACTCATAAAACTTTTGATATAGTTTAAATTTATTTTTTAGATTCAAATTATCCAAGTCAATCTTCACATAATGCAAATTCATTGTCAGATGATAGTAATTCTTCTAATGAAAATAGAAGCTTTCAAAGAAATCACGATGAAGAGAGAGATGATGATGACGATAATTCTAACATCGCTTTTGAAAAAGTAGATGATTTTCTAAAAGAAAACTATGAAAATAGAACAATAATTGTAATGAAAAAATCAGCTTCCAACCAATCATTGTATTACACTCATATTTATATGAGGAAAAAATATCGTGGTACAACAAAAATGATAACATTTTACATAAATTTTAATGATATTAAATACAAGAACATATTAGAGAATATTTCAAGACAAACTAACTTTCTTGATAAACTTTATGTGCTTACTGAAGCTAAAGACAATTTTGAAAAGCACTGGATCGAAAAAAATTATCCTAGAGGTGGCATTTTTTGGATCATGGATAACATTGAATATTTTAAAGTTGATAAAGATGAAAAACTGGAAACGAAATTAAATTCTATTATTCTGGAAATCATTAAGGAGTTAAGATTCAACAACACTGAACCAAAAGTTGAAAGGAATTGGCAGATTGTTGGAAGCAATTTAGATAATGCAATGAAAAGAAGTTATCAACTTGATTCACCAGTTTATAGTGTAGAGAAAAGAGCTGTTGAAAATGCTATGGATACAAGCGATATAATTATTTCGAGTGCCAATGGAAGTAACAAGACTGTGATTATTTCAATAAAGAAGTTTAAAGAATAGAGTTCATAGAGGACGATGTACCACCTCTCTTATTTCTACTGCCAAACTATTTTTTTTATGAAAATTTGTTATATTTTTTAACTTGTCAAGCATCAGATAACTTTTCATAATTTATTCTGTCTTTATCTGTTACATATAGAATTTAAAATCACTTTTCGATTAGCTAAAATTCAATTTAATTTAGGTTGATTAAAATAAGATTATTCGACTATATTTCAGTTGTTTTATTGTCGATCGATCAACTAAAATATCGTTGGTTATTGTTTAGTTTTTAACTTACTAAAATTTATTTGAATTTCTAGATAGTCGAAAAGAGGTTTTGAATTTTGTTAGTAACAGTTAAAGACAGAATTAAGTTTTCTAATGCTTGATAAGTTATTTGACTAGTTTTATATACAATTTTTTAATCTAAACATTTTTGTTTTTGTTTTTCATCTTCAAAGCTGCAAAAAATAAATTTACGTACTTAAATTACCTTTTTTTTTCTCAATCATTAACAGCATAAGTTCATGATTGTATTAAATACATTTTTTTTATTCTATCTATCAGCAAAACTAGTTTTAAAAAACCATAAAGCTGTTTAAGTTTTTATATAAAATGATTTTTAAAACTGTTTTGTGGGTTCACTTAAAATAATCACACGAATTGTAAACAAAAGACTTATTTTATAAAATTGATTTATAAATTTGAAAACTTTTATTTGATTATTGGCCACTTGAGTTGAATGATAATACAAAGGTCAAATATGATTTCTTTCGCATTAGTTAATACTCAAAGACTTCGAAACATAACCAAATGGAAAGATATTAGGTTTATTTTAACATTTTCAAAATTTTTAAAAATTTGTCGATTCCATGAAAATTTTCTTCTTTTTCTTCTCCACCAAAATAATATTTTTCGTCAGATATTTTTGAGATAATCTACTGCTGCCGACCATGAGACCTGTGTAACGGAAGTTCTTTCCGAAACTCTATGCTGTTCACAGGTTAATTCAAAAATTCAAATAAAATCCGAAAAAATCTTTTTCAAATAACAATTGTTGTGCAGTGCATTTTCAATTTTGTACAAAATTTTTCATGAATTTCACAGAAAGAAATTTTGAATTTATTTTGACATCAATTTCATTAAATTTTCAGTAATTTAATTTTTGCAAGAAAACACTGATCTGTAATAGAAAAATGCGTTATTAACACGTTATTGTCGGTTAATATTACTGATTTTTTATTTTATGATGTTTTAAGACCAAAACCTGTGTGGTTTGATAACATTTTAAAACCTAATTTTTTAAATAATTTCATTGACTTTTCATTTTCAGGAACAACAAGAGCAATTAAATCACAATTGTAAATTTCAACAATTTTCTTTACTATTGCTCTGACAACTAATTCTCCAAAGCCTTTTCTTAGATGTTTGCCATCAACTTGAAGTATGCCAAGAGAACCGTTATCATAACGCAAACACCATGCAATTAAATTTTTATAATTATCAAACAAACCCACATTTACATGATACTTGATTGTGTAATCTATGAAAAATTCTGATTGTTCAAATCTATAAGGCCAAACATTGTTTATTTTATCAATATTATTGCTTGTAAGTTCTCTGATTTTATAATCAGATGGAATTTCATATTTCAGCCTCAATGCATTTTCTAATGACATATGAAAACAAATGCAACTCGTATCTTCATGTATTATCAGATCCTTTTCATTTTGCAACTCAATTATCGTCTCTCTAAATGCATTTCTGAATGAACACAAGAAAGTCATTAATCGAAAGTCCAAATTCGTGAGCGCTTTTTTTATGATATTGTGATGATGTATTGAGTCGATGATGCAATCGAAATAGACATCGCATTGTTTTTCACTACACAGAAACTAATAATAAAAAAGAGCGTGTTCTATAGTAAAAATACATGCAACAAATTGAAGTGAAACTCACAGTCATAAAGAAAATACCTTCTTTCTCCCAATCATCACAAAGAGCATACAATTTTGTTTTTTCCTTCAATTCTGGATATAATTCAAAGCGACGTCTAAATGTTTTAATTGTCATCAGAATTACAATATGTTTTTCTTTATCAATAGCGAATATATTTTCAAATATTGATAAGAGATCAAGAGAAATTTCTTTCATAATATTGCTGAAAATAGAAACACTTTCGATTTGAATAAAAATTCTTTTTAAACTGAGCAATGTTTGCTTCAGAAAATTATTTTTTAGTGAGAGAATATAAAATAAATGAGAGCGAAATGTAGGTAGATATGAGAAAAAATTTAATATATCATTATATAGGATAACATTAATTATTAGATTTTGAGAAAGAGGAAAATTCTCATTTCTAATAGTATACCATTTTATTGATGATTTAAAATTGTGATTTGTTATCAGCATTGTTCAAAAACTTTGTAAAACTTAGGAGAGAATGAGATAAAAAAGAGAGAAATGCGAACGTGGCATTGAACTAAGTAAAAGAGAAAAAATAATGCAAAGAAAGTAAAGTAAATAAATTTTTATCAACGTTTCCGTATCTTTATAACATTTTCACAAAAATATAGAAATTTTGTAATAATCGTAAAGAAAATTCAGTAAGAAATTAGAAACTCATATGGTATCAGAAGTGATGGAAAGAGTGTTAAGGCCATCGATTTTTACAAAACTGATGAGAAACTAAATGAAAAATTATCAAGAACACTGATAACAAAATTGTTGAATGGTGAAGACATTGATCTTAGCTAAGGATAGCAGCAATATGACTGTTGAAAACACTAATTATGAAACAATTATTACAACTTTATTAAAATATTTCAATTTTCATGAAAATTTAAGTTCATTGAGATTTAGAAAATTTAGATTTTTTAAAAAAAAACTGTCATGGATATTTTATAATGATTTTGTTATGTTTAAAATTAAAATTTATAATTCCATTTTTTGTCCTGACAGCATCATAAAACAAACAGTCGTCTGTTAGTAATAAAGCAACTCAGTAAAACAAAAGTTTCAATGACTTGGCAAAACTTGAAAAACATCCAATTAAATTCAAAAGCTTTTTGTTTCAAAGTAGAGCGATAAGAAATCATCGACATCACCATCAACTTTTATTATTTATGAAGGAATTATAAAACAGTCAAACTTAATGTTTTAATAATTGATATGAAATTTAAAAACTTATGAGTTAAAAGTTTTTAATTTGTTGTTGAACTAAAATTTAAATCATATTAATTGATTATTATGAATTTTAGAAAAAATAATATGAAAGAAAATCATCAACCAAACAATTTGTAACAGATATAAATTTTTTTCACTTAAAACATTTTTTCTCAATGATTTCAATTAATTTCAACACAGCATTATGATCATATTGAACTTTTTTCAACATACATTTTTCTTCTCTTACATTCAAATATTTTAACTTTTCAAGTCCAATAAATGCACCATTTTGAATTCTTTTTATTTTATTCCCATCAATCCATAAAAGTTCAAGACGCTTGTTGAATTCAAAAAGATCCGCTTCAATAATTTCAATTTCGTTTCCAATTAAATAAAATTCTCTTAATTTATAAAAAGGTTCTAAATCACTTTTATGAATTTCTTTTAATTGACAATGATTTATAGTTAAACCAGCAATATGTCTAAATTGCTTTGTAATATCAGTTGGAAGATAAAACATTTCTAAATAAAGCATCCAAAGAGCTAAAACATGATTGTTGTTTTTAAATATTTTATGTTCACCAATGACACTTGTTACAGATTCATTTTGTGTTGTTATCGAATAATTTCCTTGCAATGTACACATATAAACTCGACCTATGATTAACCAATCAAAATCAGTGTTAAAACGACAATTGAAAATTATTTGTGATGATGTCAAATTTAAAATTAAACAAAATATGAAGAATTTCGTAGAACTAAAAAACAATTCGGAATAATAAATGAATAATTGAAAATAAGAAATCAATAAAAACTCACAACTTCATTGTTTTTATTAGCTCATGCAGAAAATTTAATTTTTCTGTCTCGAATGTGATGGATTTTGATGTACTTTTTTAAAATACGTCTGATCTAAGAGAGATCAACATTGGCACTGAAAGATTTCAACAAAATATTTTTTAAATAAAGAAAAAAGAGCGCTTTATTTTAAGTAGAGATTTTTATTTTGATTTGATTTTTGTTTTACAGGAGAAATATTCCTATTGAGCCTTTCAAGCTAGACATATGTATGGTAGATAAAAATTTTTTTGTTAGAATCTAAAGACCCCTTTAAATTTTAAAGTTTTTGACTAGTTTTTATATTTTAAAAGCTTTATTTGAATGTTTTAAAATTTTTTATAAATTACAAACCTTTAAAACTTTCAGCAAACACAAAAAATTGACATTACTTGTTTTATAATTTTCTTTGTTTTGCTGATTTTCTCTACATCATTAACAAAAATTTTTTTAATTTTTTCTTTACATTCTTCCAATTTTTCCAACGTTTTTGCGTCAAGTTTTGTATTTGAAATTTCCAAATATTTCAAACTTTTTGTTTTCAGGAGAAATTTCAAAAGCCAATCGACATTTTTACAATTTTTTATGGTCAATTTTTCAATGTCTACGATTGAAAAACAAGAAAATGAACAAAACATGAATGTCAATTCTTTAAGTGCTGGAATTTGAAATCTTTTAATTCCTTGACAGTTGATGAAAGTCAATTTTTGTAAATTGTTCAACTTTGCCAAATCACTTGAAGAAACTTTTCCTTTTTTAATCACCAAATTTGACAAATTTGGAAAAAGTTTTGAAATATTTTTAACTTTTTTGCTTTCAATAAGAAGATTTTGAATGTTTCCAAGAGCATCAATATTTGTTGCACCAAAATCGATAACATCTTTTTCCTTATATATTCTTATAGTTTTTAGATTTTTAAATTCTTTCAACACTTCAAGAATTTCAAAAGTTTCATCAATTTCACTCAATTCGATAAATTCCAAACTTTCACGATGCAATTTTAAAAATCTTAAAAAAATTTCAAAATTTTGTTGCGAAAATCGAATGTCTTCCAATCCAAAATGTGTCAGTCTAAAATGTGCATTTTCACTTAAATTTTGTCGTGAAAAAATCAAAGGAAAAGTTTCAACTTGTGAAATTTTGAATCTTTTCAATTGTTTTTGTCTCAATAAAAATTCTTCATAATGAACAATTGGCCAAGTAATTTCATCATTTCCTTTCATGCTCAGTCCTGTCAAATTTGTGCATTCATCAAACATGTTGAGATAAATTGGCAGACCAATGCATTCGATGTATTCCAGTGATGATGATTTTATAATTTTTTCACGATATGTTCGCAAGTAAATATCAGCTAATTGCAATTTCTTTAAGTTAGGCAAAAGTTGCAACAAGTCACGCAAATCTTCAGTTGTCATTGAACTTTCTTGAATGACTAAATTTGACACATTTTTACCAAATTTACGAAAAACTCGTGATATATAGAAGATGCTGTCTTGAACAAAAATGTGCTGAAGTTTAAAATTTGTATATTTGCGATTATTGATCCAATTGAGTTGTTTCATGTCACCTTTAATTCGAGCACGATATTTTGAACAAATTTTTGTACTTTGACTAATTATTTCGTTGAATTTCTTACAAGTCAGTGTGAGATTATTTAGATCATTAACTGACAAATGTTTGAAAATTTCTAGAAAAATTTCATTTGTAAAAATTTTTGTGATCGGTAATGCAGAGTCCATGATGTTTGTTTTTTAACTGTTTGATATTGAATAAATTTTAAGGTTTTATACATTGCAAGAAGAATTTTGAATCTCAAAAAATTTTCTCAATGTAAACAAATAAAAAAGTAAACAAAATATTTAGGTAAGAAGATTTTATTTATTAAACTCTAAATTGTAGTGTTTTTCCAACCGGGAATTCCCGTTCCCGTTCCCGGAAATCCTTCGGGAATTTCCGGACTCGGTAATGACTCCATACAAATGAAGAAAATTTTGAAAATTTTCATATGTTTTTTTAAATAATGAACAAAAACACGAAAAAACTCAAAATCAGCCGTTTTTAATGGCATTTATAAATTTTTTTGTAAAAATTTATTTTGCTCAAGAAATCATGAAAATGATAAAATTATCAGCTAAAATTAAATGAATTATATTAAATATGCAAAAATTCATTGTTTTTAACAACTTTTTTAAAAAATTGTGGTTATTTTCACAGTGTTTTTAACTCATTCCCGTTCCCGTTCCCGGAAATCTCAATTCCCGGGAAATGGAAAAACACTACTAAATTGTGAAAAATATGAGATTTAGAGATAATTAGAGATGTTTGAAGAAATCAAAGATGCTTTTTTCGTAGATAATCAGAAACTTGAGAGATAATTGCAATTATTCCGAAATTTATGAAGATAATTAGAAATAAATAGATAATTAAAAATATTTGAAGTAATTTTCAAGCAGAGTTGTTACCGGCTAAACTCGCCGGTTTTCGCCGATTTTATCGTCGGTTTTAGCCGGTTTGATAAATATCTTAAAAACTTAGCCTTAACCCTTTTGCTGCTGATTTAATAGAGCTTCACGAGTAAAATTAAATTAATTTATAGGATTGTGGTTGTGTTGGACTGTGATTTATTTCAATTTCAATCTCGGTGGTTTTGAAATTTCTTAAAATTTGATACAGCTCAGCCGCAGTAATAGCAAAAAACTTCAAATTACTTTTATTTTACTTGTAGAACTTTATAGAATGAGCAGCACAAAAGTTAAACTTCGAATAAGATAAAGAAAGACGAACTCAGCTGCTTTTCATATTGATTTATATGAAAATATAGCAAATGTGAGGGCAGCTGTAATGGTTGAATAAAAACTCCAACAATCTGTTTGATTTGTTTATAAGCGCTGTTTTTCTAATTTACGATCGATTTGGAATGAGTTGCTAATACAAAAAGCATATTTGTCTTATATATTAATATTAATTTATTAAAGGTTTTTTCTCAAAAATTTTCCTTCAAATTTACTCTACACTCTCAAATGAAAGACTTCAATACAACTCAAATTCACATCAATATAATTGACGAATTAAAATCATTAGATTAAAGCCTAAAAACATTGCTTCACATAAGTATATTGCAAGCAATAAAGAGCAGTTTTATTAATAATATTTATTTTAATTAAGGAAACAAAAAGCAAACAGTTAAGTTGGCTTTTCTTCACCAGACTGACACTTGAAAATTATTATACGAACATTAAATTATGGTAAAAATATTTTGAATAACTAAAGCTTAATAAAAATATTTTTATGATTTCTAAAAACTAATAAAATTCATTTTAACAAATGTAAATGTGCTGAATAAAAATTGTTTAACATAAAAGTTGTTATCAAGTTTTTAAATTTGTATAAAAATTTTATTTAAGGCCAAGTTTTAGAATTTTGACAAACAAGTAGAGCTTCAGGTAAATTATCACTCTGTTCAACATTGTTTTGATCAGTATATTTATTTTGCAATGTTTGTGCGTTTACTTTTGCAATTGCAATTTGACCAGTTGAAAGTGTCTTCTTGCCAACAGCATAATGTCCATTATAATCACCAGATATAACTAATCCAGTCATTCCAACTGCCGCATATGGATCCGTCCAACTACATTGACAACCTTTTGTCACCACCAAATAGTCCATTTCTTTGTTAACTTTTTGTTCACCGGTGTATGACACAAAAACTCCAACACCTATTTCAAGGCGACCTGGAACAAATTGATTGGAATACCAAGCCCTACCTATATAGAAAGTTGTGTTCATGATGCTTAATCCATCAACTAAAAATCCATTGTAAACTGGTGCATCATCAAGTGTGTAAGTTTTCCATGCAGCTAAAAACGGTTTTAGCAATTGAAATTTTTTAACCAATAAAAGTTTTTTTTATAACTTACCACAAGCAGCATTTGCAAAATTAATATTTGGTTGCTGTGCAGTATTGACTGTTGATTCACAAACTAATAATTCAGTAGCATTATTTGTTTTTTCTTTATTTGTATCATCAATATAAGTTTGCATATATGTATCTGTTCTAACTTTTGAAATTTGTACAGCACCAGATGAAAATGTAACTCGACCAAATGCATAGCGATATGTCATATCAGGTGCACGGACCAAACCTATAGCTGCACTAGCTATAGATACATCTTTCCAAGTACAAACACATCCAGATGGAACTACAAGGTATTCAATATCAGTCGTTCTTAACATATCAGTTTTCAAATAATCAATGTAAACTCCAGTATTTGATTCAATTTGAACTCGACCAGGAATGAATTGATTTGAAGCTATCGCACGTCCAATCCATGCATTATAACCTTTTAAACTTTTTCCTGCCAAAAAACCGTTTACAGTTGGTGCAGAATCTAACAAGTAAGTCATCCAAAGAGCTGATCAAAAAATCACTTTTAAAAAAAATCAAAACTTGATAAAATATAATAATTTACCACATGCTATATTAGGAGAAGGTGTTGTTGGGATTGTTGTTGTAGTTGTAACAGTAGTAGTAGTTGTATTTGCAGTTGTAACATTTGAACAAGAACAATAAGTATCACTTAGAAAAACCATATCTAACCAAATACGAAACATTTTTACACTTGAATATGACAGTTGTGCTGAATAATTGCTCATCAATGGTTGAAGGTTTATCATATCACCAATTAATTTTCTTACAGCTGTCAATTGATCTGCAGTTAATGTATATAAAGGTGCAGTTGTGTTAAGGCTCAACTGCAATGCACAGTTTGACGTGATATTTGAGACAGATCCAAACCATGTCTGAGTGTATTGACGATATTTGAGTGAAATGAAACCAATTCTTACACTCAGATCAGTACAGGCTTTGACTGTGTTCCAAATAATTGGATAATAAGAATTTGTTGTGATAAGATCATTGAGAAAATTTACTGTTCGATTGATATTGGTTGCAAGCCATAGAGCTGAGCTACTAGAAATGGCTGCAGCTGCAGCATTGGCACTACTCAATGCCGTATTTGCTGCTGTAATAACTGCAGACTCAAGACTAACCAATGGCTGCTCAACAGTTTGCACATTTGTCTCAAGTGTTGTAAGATTAGCACTTCCAGATGATGAGAATGTTGTTGGACATTTGCAATATTGATTCTTGAAGAAGGTCAAATAAAGATTGATTGTTGACTCATTGGCCACAGCTTGTACAAGCATAAGATAATAATTGCTAAATTCAAGCATGACACTTGCAGTGTTTGTTATAACTTGAGCCACTTGCTGTTGTTGAGCTATACCATTATTGTAGTTATAAATTAAAGTCGAATAAGCAAAGAAAGCATAGTAAGAAACCCAATTATATTTTGCTGTCAATTTGGTATTATTAGTCCAAACTTTTACTCCCATCTCTTGGAAATATCGAATATTAAAGTCAATTTCTGTCTCTTTCTGATTGGCATCATCACAAGTTAGTGAATTGTTGTAAGGCCAATAGTTACTGAGAGTTGAAAGATCAGTCAAGACTTTTGCAAGATCTTGAAGTGAACTGTAAAGATTTGTGATTATTTGCTGTTGAAAAGCTGTCATGGTTTTGTTCTGTGTTTGGAGATTGGTTGCAGTTTGGTTGACAAGTGAGATGAGAGTTGTCATTTGCTGACTTAATTTCGTCTCTTCTGCCATCAAACCAGAATTAATTTGGCTCAACTGAGCATCTATAATTGGACCAGTATATTGTGATAAAACTGGCCAAAAACACAAAATCCCAATGAGAATCAAATTATAAGTCCACATTTTCACTTCTGCAAAGGAAGTGTACTAGCAGCTTGAAAGTTTCATTCATGCTTTATATAATTTAAAAATATTTAGTGATTTTTCATGGAATTTCCACATTATGTTATTGGCATACGGTGAACTTTCTGGTTGCTGAATTATCGAAGGTGACACTATTGACATTTTTGAAATTTTGTTTTACATGCACAAGTAAAAATTTATAAGCCAATCAAAAATAACCAGATAAGAAATTATTGCAGGGCTGGAAAAAACAGAATCTGTCACAGATTTTTACAGAATCTTTTCTGTTACAGAATTTTGTGTGAACAGAATTTTTCTGTCTAGAGATGTTTTCTGTGTTTCAATGTTTACATTTTTGAAAACTTTTTAAAATGGTTTAAAAATGATTTTATATCGTGTTAGTGAAAGTAAGAATGGAATTAGCGAGTTGTATTATGCTAAATTGAATATCTATTAGTTAAACCAACAAAGATATTCACTCTTTTAACAGCTATTTTGCTAAATTAATACTTAAAGCTTACTTAGTATCATTTAGTATGAAAGGTTATGCTTGGATGTTGTATTTGCTGTTTATTTTCCTAATGCAAATCATTATCTTGAAACTTTTGTTTTTAAGATATGTTTAAGTATTAATTTAAAAAATGGATATTAAAAGAATGAATACCTATATTGCTTTAATCAGAAGATAATTGGCCTAGCATAATAGAAGTCGTCAATCCAATTCTTACTTTTACCAACATGATATAAAGTCATTTTATAATCAGTTAAAAAGGATTTCTTGAATGTAAACATTACAACACAGAAAAAATTCTGTCACAGATAAAATCTGTGAAAGCAAAACAGAAAAGTTCCGTTCACAGATTTCCAGCCCTGAATTATTGAACACAATTTTATACACTTAAATTCTGTCCATTCTTGTGGCACAAAGTTTCTATTATACTTTAACGCATTTTTGTCTTTAAAAAAAATTATAAAGCTAATAAATTCGTTGTGAAAGCTAATTTTTATTAAAATTGAAATAATTTGTATAGCAAAAACCTTTCAGTCATAGAATTATTAATCAATTTTTTTTAGAAACGAGATGTCAAGTACCCATTTACAGATTGGTGTACTTTAGCGCATTTTTTAACAAATTCGTTTTCATAAACTGAAGTATAAGCCTTAAATACAAGTTGAATTGACAAATTTCGTGTTTAGTTGTTTAATTTTATTAAGAACTAGCTAGAACTGCTGTAACTTTATCAAATAAAAGTATGTTTTTAAATGCTTCTTTGAATACCCAATTCTAATAAATTAATTATATCAAATTTACAAAAAGTTTCCATCGAAATTAATTTTGGACTTAATTAAATTAAAAATAAAAAAATTCAATGTTAATCTTGTATTATTCAAGTATCACAGTCATTTAAATTGATTTAGATTTAAAAATCCATTCTTTAAAAGCAGATTTCTTTTTGCGTAAAAATAACGGTTAAAAGTAATTTGAAATTGGCGAGAAAAAATCGCATAGCCGCAAAAAATTTTTGTTTACATATTTTAATATGGAAAATTTAATTCACAGTTTCTCGAATAATGCTATAAGTGAGAGCTTTTTAACGAGTCGTTGCCGCAATAACTCGATAGCACAAATCTAACACGACAAACCGCGAGGCTCTAGCTTTTATAGTTTTCGATATCTCGTTCCTCAACCGTGACACAGCCAGCCAGCCAGCCAAAGTGAATGTATAAGCTGCATTTATGTTACCTAAAATACGCTAAAAAGACTTCTATGTTATCAAATCTAATTCATTGCTGTAAATCATAATATGAGTTGTTAATCTACCGGTCCGTAGCCAGTAGTCAAAATCTACTGTAGACAAACTGCTACTGTAGCCGCTGACTATTTTTTAAAAAGTAGCTTTTGGCTACAGTGGCTACTGTAGAAAGTAGCCAAATGCTATAAAGTAGATTCTACTTTTACAACTCTGAATCATATAATATAATCACAATCGACTTTTTCAATTATAATGAGTGAGTTATGAGTTGCCTTCGTTAGATAGTGGTATGACGCTGGTGTAGTAAGTTGATGCTCTTGAGTTCAATTAGTTAGTTGGAATCCTTGAGAATTCTGAATTTTACTTTTTTATAATTATAGTTTTTTTATATTCACACTTGTTACTAATTGTAAGTCATTTTGGTCAAGATTCGAATACTGCCTATGCATCGAAATTATTTTAAATTTAATAAAAATCAAATGAAAATTCCAGAGTAGATTTTTAGATTTGAAATTAAAGTTTTTGTTTTTTGATTTAGAATTACTTTTTAAAATCTAGAATTCAATTATTTAAATTTTAAAATTTAAAATAATACTCTAGATTAAAAAATAAAAATTAAATTTTACAATTTTACATAAAAATCTAGAATTTTATTTTAGAATTTTACTAAGAGTGTATTACGAGAATATCAGATTCATCTCATTTCCTCACTAATTGTATCGTCTGAATAAGAACTGACACGTTATGTGATCGAAAACGCTTCAAAATGGAGCGCATAATTATTAAAATAACAGTCAAATTGAATTCAATTTGAAAAAATAATACGAAAAGCTTTTGCATTGTTGAAATTTAGGCAGTCGAAAGAAATTAGTAAAAATTTTTAGTATGAACTTTTATTTCACAATTTTTGCCTAGCTGTTTTTTGCACATTTTTGGAACAACTTGCAAATTTTGCATTTGGTTTGTGCTATCGAGTTATTG
>JACWBX010001614.1:0-12103 GCA_014622435.1 Polypedilum pembai
GAAGTAGAAATCTTCAAAGCTTTCAGTGTAAAGCTGTAAAAAGGAATTAAATTTCTTTTAAAAAACTATTCTAAAATAACGGTCAATATAAATTTGAAAACAGATTTTTACAAACGCGCTTTGTCACATTTGTTTACAAAAATTTTTCAATGGAAATTATTTTCCGTAAATTATCAATGTAAACAGCATTTCAACACAATATAAAGTAGTTTGTGCACACCTACACGATAGTACAATTCATTTAAAAGAAACCGCGAGTCTTTAGCTATTATAGTTTTCGAGATCTCAGCCGCCCAGCCGAACAGCCAGCCAGCCAGCCAGCCAGCCAGCCAGCCAGCCAGCCAGCCAGCCAGCCAGCCAGCCAGCCAGCCAGCCAGCCAGCCAGCCGAACGGCCAAAGTAAATATAATAGCGGATTTTTTTCCAAAAATTCGCTAAAAATATGTAGCAATATTGTGTTCTCTTTATTATAAGAATTGGCTCTTTTATTCGGGAATTCGTACATAAAAATAAAATAAAAATCTTACATTGTTTTAAAAACTCATGTCATGTATAATTATTGTATTAAAAAAAGCTGATTGCTTAACAACAAATTCTGTTATTGAAAAATTTGATGCAACTTAAAATTGCCTCGATGATTGTATTTTAAGAATATTTTTAAAAAAAAAATTTAACTTTGCAGTATCTACTAACAAATACTGATCAGTAGTGTAGAAAAGGCGCTGAAGTTCTCTGAACAATGGTCGTGAATTATTTCACTGATTTCGACTAAAATTCGTCAAATGGGTTGAGAAAACCTGAAAGTGGAGCTTCGTTCAAAACATTCAACATTGCATGTTCCCATTTAATGTTTTTATCGAACACAATGTTTCAGCCGAATGAATTAATAATAATGTGATTCATTTGCTGATATTTAATATTCCAAAATTAGCATTTATTCAATTGATGGTATGTTTTGCGACCTTTACACTTTGTTGATCTTTGTGTTTTTTTACAAAAGATCTGAAATTTTGTTCCTCCATTTCTTCATCACCAGCTCCAATAACAGCGGTTTCTTCTGTGCCTTCATCATCATCTGAACTTTCATTAGCAGGATGTTTTAGATAGATATCTGATAATTCTACACCAGACGGTATTTTGTTTATTAAAGGATTAATGTTTACAATAGAATTATTTGAAGTGCTCGCTTTTTCTAGTTCCTCCTGTTGTTTTTGTAACTTTTCAGTTTTTTTTTTATCACGTAACTTTTCATATTCAATTTTGTAATCTTTGTGATATTCTTCCTCACCTTCTTGTACAAGTTTGAAAAAGTTCTCAAAACCAACGCCTGTTCGTGCTGAGACACCACATGCTTTTAAATCACTATAGAACTCGTCAAGTGTTAATGACATACTACGTGTTAAGTTGCTAACGTAAGACGTCTCCTTTTCAAGTGCTTCATGGAATATTTCGAAATCTCGCATCCAGTCGATTGCAAACTCATGATTTTGTACGTCAATTTTGTTAAGTGCAACGATGAACGGCAAGCGAGCTTTATAAAGAATTGAGCATGCGTAGAGCATGTTCGACATGAATGTTGTTGGGCTATCTGATCTAACGATATCCATTACATAAATGACTATTGTTGGAAATCGAGTTGCAAGAGCTTCAGTTATAATTACACCACTTGCTGACCATGTAAAAACTTCAATTTGTCCTGGAGTATCGATGATACAAATTTTGTGTCCATCATCACCCGCTTTTTCAATGAGATTTATAACTTTGTCGAATTTAGTTGAGAAAAGATTCAAAGATGTAACAATTCTAAAATATATAATATATTTAAACTATAATGCAGAAATACGTAAAATATGATGCACATTCATTTTACCCTCCATTTGGACCAAGTTTATATTGCTTCATAACTTGTTTGTAATTAACTGTATCACGAATGTCAATATTTACTGGATAAGGTGTTTCTTTACATGCTGGATCTAAATTTATTAAGTATGGCTTGTATTTATCTTGAAATGTTGCTAATTTTTTAACAAAAGTTGTCTTAAAAGAAAAAAAAATTATTAAAGTAATTTATCTTAGATATTAAATCGAATTTACTTTTCCACTTCCTGCCATTCCTAATATTATTAAGCACACGGGCTTATTTTTGATTTCAAAATCATCGTTCTTTTGCATTTTTATTTTATTTTGTAAAATTTCAACAATTCACACTTTTTTATTTACACTCTTTCTCTTTCACTCTTTTTTTCTATCTCTTTTTATTCGTTAAATTTTTGTAAACATAAGCATAAATATGGAACTATTTGATTATATTTTATTTATTTTTGCTGCAATTGTTTGGGGAATCACCAATGTATTGTTGAAAAATAGTTCAAAAGGTATTAAATTTATTATTTACGACTCAAAATTTAAACAAATTAAAGAAGAAATGAAGTATTTATTAACAAATATTAGGGTAAGAAAATTCATTTGATTTTTTTGTTAATTCATTTTTTATGTACTAATATCGTTATAGTATTTTATGATATTTGGAATTAATCAACTTGGATCACTTATATATTTTTATGGATTACAAAGAAAAACTAGTAGTTTATCAGTAGCAGTCATTTTAACAAATTCTCTTACGCTTCTAATCACTAGTATAACATCGATTGTTTTCGAAAATAAATCAATCAATATGAGAATATTTTGTGGAGCACTGCTTATAAGTTTAGGCAGTTCATTAATTTGTATAGCAAGTGAAAAATAAATTTTAAAAAATTTTTCCTACCGATATTTGAAAATTCAAAACCATAGAATCCACTGGCTTCGCTCGAAAAAGATTTCTGTGCACGCTTGATGTACATTTTTTTTAAATTTTTCATTTGAACGGCAAGAATCGCTCGAACTTAATAAAATAAATAATTAGGTATAATAAGACGCTCAAATCAAGATAAAAATATTACTATTCGATAACACAACGTAAGTAAAATAAAATGAACAATAAAAATAATCCCGAATAGTCAAAATAAAAAAAAAATGAAATTGCTTCGCGAAGAAAGATTTTTCATCTTAATTTTATGTTGAAAATACGTTTTTAAATTTATTTATAAACTATCTCACACAAATTACACTTTTACCGTGAATATTTGTAAAGAAAAGAATTGTAAATTTGCCAAAAATAAAGAAAAGAAAACGATTTTTCAATGAAAGCGAAATAATTTCGCTGGCGGGAGCATAAAAAATAAAACATATAACGCTACTTCTCTGTGACTTTGTCATAGTATTTGTAATAACAATCAGACTATAAGTTCATACATTAGGAAATTTTCTAATATGTGTAATGATTATATTATGTTATTAATGTTATCTACAGTTACCAAATCCCAAAATCTAAATGAAAATTGGAGTTATTTATTTTTTAAAAAATTAAATGTATGAAAAGTTTAGTTTTATATTGCATATTTTGTGCATATAAAAGTGAAACGAAAATTTCATTTAAATGTAAAGCATAGCAACAAGTGAAACAACATTCCAGGTATAAAAACCAGTACTATCGACTTTTCTTTCTCTCGTTTTCTTTTGAATCTCTTCTAAATTAGTCCATTACCATTACCAATATCAGTGAAATTAAGAATAATAGCTTTATGCTTAAAAAGAAACTTAACACATACATACACATGACATAGTTAATCAAGATTTCCCTATTTATTTTCAAGAATTACAAATTAGATGTTTATTCTTTATTTATTTTCAAACTTTTAAAATTTATAAGAATATTTTATTTCAATATAAAATGACTATACTCTCTTTCTTCTCGCTTCATTAAATTCTCATTGTTTTATTATGCTTTCTGTTTCAATTCATACATGCACAATTTTTTATTTTTACATACCTAGTATTATTGTAGCACAAACATGACTATTAAACACTTAAAAATTATATAAATTATTATATTAGATAAAAAAGAAAAATATGTACATATTATTTAAGACATAATGAATTTTAAAAATGATCATCTTACAATATTTTTCTACATATATTAATACATGCATGCACACACACACAATAAAGTATGTGATTAGATCGTAATTATTTCGCAGAACAATCAAGTATTTTTTTAAATTTTAATTTCACGATTTTTTCTCTTTTTATTTGTAGATGTCGCAAATTTCCCACTCCCAATTAGCATTGAAAAAACGTAACACACCTGTAACTGTTACTATTGAAAGTGCAACAGGAGACGCTCAAAAAGTAAATCGCAAATCAAACAGCCTCAACGACAATAATGGTCAAAACGATAAAGACATTATTATCATCGATGACGAATATTCAGTGATTCCTGTTTCTAGAGAGGAAGTGATTGAAGACGAGTCAGCAACGATGGTTAAGAAGAAGCGTAATCGTCGATCGAAAAACTCATCTGATTCAAGAGAATCATCAGAAATCAGTATAAAAAAGACAGAAGAAGTTATGCCTAAACAACATAACAAAAGTCAATCAGACGAAAAGAGTTCAGATAGCGTCATCACTACGCGTCCCGTTGACGATACAAAAATTGCTCTCACACCGGAGCCCTCGATCTCTCCCAAAGTTGGAAAATTGACAGTTGACGCTTTACATTCAAAGCGTCGTTCTGATCGTTTACAAAATGCAAGTACAATTGTAAATTTATCGACTATTTCGTTAATGGATCAAAGCACAAAAATATCAAATGATACATTAACTGATGAAACACCTACTGAAAAACGAGTCAGTGGTCGAAGATCAACTCGCCCAATAGATGACTTGAATTACGCATACCGCACACCAAACAATATTGACGATTCATTGAATGCTACTACAAATGCAACAATCGGGTCCGAAATTGAAGATTTGGATATCAACACACCAGCTAATGATCGAAAAAGACGTCTTATTGCTGATGAAAATGTAGAAAGTCCAAAGCGAAGTCGCTTAGATTTGAGTGCGTTATTTAACAATTTCTATTCACCCGTTTCTATTTTAAGAAATAAGTTTAAACGCACAAATATTGCAAGCACACCAAAAAATGGTGCTCATGCTGGACTTTTGTTAGATGACTCAGAGAACATTGATAGCAGTGTTGACGATTTAAAAGAAATTGATTTGAATGAGAAATCAATTGAGGTTGCTAAAGAAACAAACGACGATGAGATTAAAATGATTGTTAAACCAAAAAAATCTTCGTGTTCAGTTATGTAAACATTATGATTTTGATATTTTATGTTATCAAAAAATCATATATATATACTTTACATAATTGATGAAATCATTTTGATTTCTTTACATTACTTTTTAATTGAATCTTTTAAAACAATGTTTTAAATTAAATATAAAATCACCAATCAACTCATAACTTATAACATTAATATATGTTTATTTGAAAAAAAGACAAAATAAAAGATAATGATAAAACTATATATATAAATGAGCTTTATAAGAATTATCATCTAGAGTTTCTGGTCGTTCCGTTTTTTGTATGAAAGATGATCACAAACCCTATTTATTATCATTTCATGTGTCGTTGAGACTCATAACAATTCCAATTATAATTGACTAAATTCACATCAAATCAATTAAACTAGCGACTATATTTATTATGTTCTGAAAACATGTTTTCTCTCTTCCGTGTTCCCTGTATTATAGAGCCATATATATTCGAGAATAAGAGTCATGGCTCTTAAAATAGAAGGATAGATGATAGATAGATAAAATTTTATTCAGAGTTTTTGAAACTAAGTAACAAAAGTATTGCGTAGGTTTCTAGAATCTGTATAATAGAGAGAACACGGTAAGTTAATAAAACGTTAAAAAAATTTTAAAACTAGTTAGCTTTTGCTAGAAAATATTCAGTCCCTGATTAAAATACTCACTTGTTCGAGCAATAAGCCCCGCTGAAAATTTTCATTCGATGTGAAAATTCCGCTGAAAATAAAGAAAAAAAAACATATCTCAAATTTCTCAATTTTAATTTAATTTTCAGTTCCAGTTTTCAGTTGAAATTGATCTATCGTCGAAGACGGTTCAGAAATTTAGTTATTATCCAAAAAAACGTGTATTTCATGTGTATTACACAATAAATATTACATGTAAGGATAAAATTTTTTATATTATTTTTTGATGATAAAATTTGTCCTTTTTTGATAACAATCACAGGTATACCAAAAACAGCTCACGTGAAAAGAAGGAATATTTAGATCATCATTTTTTAAAGTTATAATTGTAAATCATTCCTAATTAATGACTGAAGTCATAAAATCATAATAACTTACCGAAAATTTTCAAATAAGAGACGAAAAGAATAAGTGAAGAAAGATATTCAAAAAAGAAAAGAAAGTAAGTCATTGGAAGTGTTGAATTCAAAGAGAAAGTTAAATAATATTATTAAATCGATAGTGCGTGTAACAGTGTGTGCTTCCAATCACTCAATTTTCTCCCGCTTAGTCATTTTTGGGAGTTCGTTTCAAAAAGACTTACCACTTTTACATACTTCACATCGTAGTAGTTATAAGTAAAATAAGAAATTCAAGCAAAAATATACATATAATGTCGTGGCCACGAAATGTCGGTATATTAGGAATCGAGCTAGTTTTTCCATCACTCTTTGTAGAACAAACAGAGTTAGAAAAATACGATGGTGCTCCTGAAGGAAAGTATACCATTGGCCTTGGTCAAAGCAGAATGGGATTTTGCACAGATCGAGAAGACATAAACTCACTTTGTTTAACTGTTGTGAGTAATCTATTAAAGCGCTATAATGTAGATCCAAAAAATATTGGAAGATTAGAAGTAGGAACCGAGACAATAATTGATAAATCAAAGTCTGTTAAGTCGGTATTGATGCAACTGTTTGAACCATATGGCGCTTATGACTTGGAAGGAATTGACACGACAAATGCCTGCTACGGTGGAACTGCTGCTCTCTTTAATGCTATCAATTGGGTTGAATCATCGAGCTATGATGGTCGTTTAGCACTCGTCGTGTGTGGTGATATTGCTGTTTATGCAAAAGGATCAGCACGACCAACAGGCGGTGCAGGGGCCATTGCAATGTTAGTTGGTCCAGATGCGCCACTCGTACTTGATCGTAAAGTAAGATCAACATACATGAAACATGCGTATGATTTCTATAAGCCAGACTTAACTTCAGAATTTCCAGTAGTCGATGGCAAACTTTCGATTCAGTGCTATTTGAGTGCACTAGACAATTGTTATCGATTGTACTGCGAAAAATATCAACGTCAACATCCAGAGGCAAAAGTTGTTGGATTGAATCATTTCGATGCTCTCATCTTTCACACTCCATATTGTAAACTCGTACAGAAATCATTAGCACGAATTAGTTTGAATGATTTTCTCTTGACATCAGACTCACAACAACGAAAGGAAATGTATCCATCGTTCCATGAAAAATATGATACAATAAAACTGGAGGACACTTATTTTGACCGTGATGTTGAAAAAATCTTTATGGACTATTCCAAAGATATTTTCAATAAGAAAACCAAACCATCGCTCTTTCTTGCCAATCAAGTAGGTAACATGTACACACCGTCAGTATATTCTGGCCTCATCTCATTGCTTGTAAGCGTAGATGGTGACGTCAACAAACTCCTCGGTAAACATGTCGGTGTTTTCTCATATGGCTCTGGTTTAGCCTCTACAATGTACTCAATCAGTATAACAAAAGATACTGTGAAATTGCAAGAACTTTTAGACAAATTGTCATATGTTAAGCCGCTACTCGAACAAAGAACAAAAATTTCTCCTCAGGAATTTACAGAGTTGATGGAGGTACGTGTTCATAATTCACACCGTACTAAATTCGAACCGAGTGGTCCAATTGAGAGACTGTTTCCAGGTACTTACTACTTAAAATATGTTGATGATATGCATCGACGAACATACGAAAAGCACGAATAAATGAATCGTCAACAGTTATCGTTAAAAAGAGAGAGGAACCTAAGAAATAAAATTTTTTAGCTTAGCTTACTTGAAAAAAGAGATTTGTGGGTATTTCTCGAATTCTAATTTTTAGTATTTTGTGCTTTGGTATTTTTCAATTTTTCTTTTAAACGGTTCTGGTTAACTCAAGTTTTATTATATTCTCTCTATATTATATATTCTTTTATTTGTTAAAATGTACTGCATATTTGAAAAGTATAGTCGAAACCGTTAGTTGGATAGCTCTGTCATATGTTTATAGATTAAAGATGATTTTTATGTAGATTGTTAAGTTGGTGAGCAGCAATTTTGTTAAGAAATTGATAATAGTTTTTATAATTTGTTAATTTTTATTATTCATTAACATGCGGAAAATTTATAACTTTAAATTATTAGACAATATGATGACACACAAGAAAGTTTGAATGTGTATTTGTGCTTCTGGTAAGTGCTTATTAGGGATTGATTTCTAAAAATTCATCTTTACTATGGTACATATTTATTTACCATCTCTTTAATTGGTTGTATTATTACGTACTAAAATTTCAAATTTTATTTATGAATGAATATAATTTAAAGTTTAAAAGCCGAATATTTAAAAGAGATTTAAAAGACAAATGAAAAAAGTTATTTACCGCTCAAAAATTTTCATTGATACCGAAATCTCTTTGAATCATAAATTCAATTTCCATACTCATGATAATATCGAATTAATTAGTGCGTTAAGAAGAAATATAAATTATAAGCCTATGCTCCAACATGTTTCTTTTCGTGCCTTAATAATTTAAAAAGATACTTTTCTAAATAATGATAAAATTTTTAATATTATCTAATAATTTTCTTACTTCTAATAATGATGCAATAATGGAATCGAAAAATTTAATAAAAAATCGTAAATTAAAGTTTTGTTAAAAATTTTTTTACCATCCTTTTGTATAATATTTTTCATTTTCAGTGTCAAACACAGTTCAAATACGTATGACTGCAAAAAACAGTGCATTATGAAGTATGGTGTTACTAATATATTAATTTTACGAATATATGAGAGACATGTAAAGTCTCAAATTAAGGTAATAAATGATTGATAGATATATAGATATTGAAGCTTCATATTTTTTAATAAATGTTTACATTTGAACGAGATTTATTTAAGAGAGGTGCGGAATTATCCGAGGTTACATAAATGAATATTATGTAAATACTTAGTTTTCAACAAATGTGTTCTATCAATATCTCATATGTAATAGAGAAATTTATTTTTACCGTAATTTATTTTTTTTGAAAGAAAGGTTAAAGATAATAATTATAGAAAATTGTGACCTCGTCAGCAACAAAAAGAAGCTTGATCTTAAAACTAAGATTAAGTTGAAAAAAAAAAATAAATTTATATATTATACTAATCGCAATATTATTTAAGAAACTAAAAGAAAATGATTTTACGATCACGATCTTATGTTTTGAGAAGTATCTCATATAAGTAATTGTATCAAATTATTACTTATTTACAAAAATGCACCTTACAACTATTGATTCTTAAGAAATTTTTTTTCAAATAGCGTTTTTATCATATTAAAGAGAATAGTATACCATTTACATAAAAATTTCGAAGTATAAAAATTCAAAGCAGGAAATGTTAATGAAATTCATTTAGCAGGTATCAAATCGCTACAAATTTATTATAACTGGAAAAAGAAAAATATTTAGAAAGGTATCGCAAATATGAGAATATTTGAATTTCTTGAAAAACAACTTTTTAATTTGATAAAAGTGAGAGATGTTCGTGAACAAAAATCGTAATATCTTCTAAATTTCTTAAATCAGAGAGAGGGGACATTGTACTAAGACAGGAATACATACCATGTGATTATCAATATAAAAATTTCACGTGATTTCTTTTTGGAAATAAAATGTAGTCAACAGCATTGAATTTCAAGTTATCTTTTTTGCAGAAAAAATCACGTGTTTGAAAAGATTTCTATCTTCCTGTCTTCGCACACACTCTTGTTGAAAAAAGCAGAAAACAGATTTAGAACCGGTTGCACAAATGTCTCTTCTTCGTAGCAACAAAATGACAATTCGTCCAGAATGAACTGCTTTTTAACATTTTTTTTTCATAAAGATTTTTATGCTTTTGCAAAAATTTTTTCTTTGTGATTCCACTTCTATATATAATTCTAAATCAGAAATTCTGATAAATCTATTGTAATATAAGATACATTGAACTTTAGTTTTTTCTTTTGATCATCAATTAGTGATGATGTCACAAATATTTCAAGGTCTTTAAATGATTTTTAAAATCTTTTGAGCGATTCTGAATAGGGTAAAGGCACATAATTTTGACCTATATCATAAATTTTACAAAAATAAACTTTGATAACTCAGTCAATATTACATTATTCTTTTTAAAAAATCATACTTAATGATGAAAATGATACTCAAGTTTTCAAACTGTAACATTGTTTAAGCTAAAAAATGAATTGCTTTGTAATAATTTCAAAAAATGTGCTGGCATATAACTGTCCTGATCAAAAATATTACTTTGATCCAGAGTTGAAAGGCAGTCTGGCTGCAATTTGGCTGCGCAACCGGGCTGCCGAATTTCAAAATGTTCAAATTTCTTTTGAACTTCACTAGAAATTCTTTAATGACGATCGTAAAAAATATTTTTATTGAAATTTTCAATTATTTTTTTTTTTTCTTTCATTGAATTTATTTCACGTGTATGATATTAAAATATTTTTATATAAAACCAACTTGTTTAAAATTCGTTGAAATGTTGAGATAACAGGCTATTTACTACATAGTGGGAATGATTTGAACAGAGTTTGATGCGAAAAGTGATATAAGAATAAAATTAAAATTTTGCAGCCAAAATTTTTTTTTGACTGCGGAATCCGATCGTTGCGTACAGCCAAAGACTGCAGCAGCCATTTGGCAGCGCTTCAACTCTGGTTGGAAAGGTCATAAAAAGAGCTTTTTTAAAATTCCTTAAAAATTTTTGTGTTAATAAAGACTGCTTTTTGATAAACTTTGGAGATTATTTTAAAAAGATTTGCCAGACTTTATCAGAAATTATTTTGCCCGAAATGTGCCTTTTTTGAGAAAAAAAACCCTGAAAACTTACTATTTTTTATTAAAAAATTAAGCTTTTCTTTGAATTGAATATCTTCGCACTTTATCTGAAATGGTCATAAAACACCTGAATATAAAAAATATTCAATTTATTGAAAATAATGAACAAATTCTCGTAAATTTTTCAAAAACACTAAAAATTCAATATTGCGGATCTGATTCAAAAAATAAAAATTATAAATATCTTTATTAATGTTATACTGACGTTCAAGATTTTTCCAGGGATGCTTTTTAGTGTTAAAAGAATAGATTTAGACAAAAGGAACGATATAGGTTCGTTTGAAATTAAAATTATAAAATTCATCAATTTATAAATATTTTTATTTTTTCAATCGTGTTTTTATGATAAGATATCTCAAGATAAGCAGAAACTACAAAAATAGAATTTACACATCTTTTTTTAATTTCGCCCCATTGTGTACTGTAGTAAATATGGTCTAACTACAGATTTGTAAATTTTACGAAACTTGTGGAAAAACATTTTACAAATTTCAATAAAAATCATTGCAAAGTTATTCCCTGAAACATATGCAAATTCATACACTTGAGCATTTCACATTATAAAAGAGCTATTCTGAAAAATGGTTTAAATGTTATAGATGGACAATTGCCAGAGTGAATGTAATAGAGCATTTTTTTCCCAAAAATGCGCTAAAAATTTTTCGCATTCTAGTCCATAGTGAGCTTTTTTTAAGAAAACATCAAAAAATAAAAAGCTTTAATAATTTTTGATAACCAGAATGCATAAAATAATTATTTGAATAAATATTGCTACTACCCAGTGAGAAAATTTTTTTTTAGCCGGAGTCCGGTGGCCGGACTAAAAATTTTTTTTAATATTTTCAAGTCCGGCCGCCGTTCTTCACGAAGTCCAAAAAAAATTTTTTTAATATTTTTAGTCCGGCGGCCGGACTTCATGAAGGACGGCGGTCGAACTAGAAAATTTCAGAAAAAAATTTAAATTAGAAAAAATGTGAAAATTCCGGAAAATGTTAACTTTTTAATATGAAAATTTGGCCAGATAGGACGGC